>SNQJ01S0065643.1:3446-36239 GCA_010110895.2 Picea sitchensis
TGTCAGCTCTGGTCACCATGCCAAGGCAGTGTCCTCTATCTAGACTTGAAGTAAAAAGAAAGAAAAAGAAATAAATAAAAGAAAGAATAAAGGCAATAAAGGGCTTGGAAAGAACTGCATCCATGACAGGTACAACTTGCCTCCTACAAAGGCACCCACGGATAATATCCACCCTTGGTTTTCACTGTGTCTAGGCATCCTTAGACCACACCACCTCGTATTACATGGCTTGGATGATATCCTTTGGAAACTTTCCTTTTCTTATAAATGTTGGCCCAATAGGTTACCTTCTCTTTTTCTTTAGCTTTATATAGTATGTCAGTGTAATGTCTTTGAGCTATTAGATGATATGCTAGGGGTCTTATGCGTGCATTTGATAAAACTAATGATGAAATATGATTGACATTGCTATGATCCCGAGGACGAATGAGCCCATGGAGGGCGAGGTTTTTTATCTGCAGGACCATACCCGACAGACAGGTACCAGGTGGACCAGTACACATGGGGAGATGATCAGTTTGGACCTCCATGGGGCTGAAGAGCCCATCAGATGGTTGTTGGGACCTCAACAGGGGAAGATACAGGACAGTGACTATCAAGCATTTGCACGAGAGAAGAAGGAGGACGTTTTCATCCAGGACACCTTGGCTGAGCCCAACCCTAGGGGGTTGACCCACTGTAGGTGGAATGTGTCCCTCTGTTGACCAGGACATACTCCAGAGAGCCTTGATGTCACCTCCAGCATGTGGTATCTTTACAGGGCAGTTTGGGATGTGTGGCAGAGTTTGGAGGCCTAGAGAGGGCCAACGTTTGCCTTCTAGTGCTGAGTTTTGCCCTAAAAAAGGCCAACATATCCCTTAGAGGGGATAGACGTCCTGCTTACTACATATTTAGGCTTTTATTTAGCAGATAAATGTAAAAACATTATGATTTTTAGTAGTCATCCTTGTCGACTGTTTTAATGACCTAATTTTTAAATTAAAGGTAATTGGATTATATAAATTAAGGATGTTTTCCCTCATTTTGAAGATAACACACTTCACTCACACAAGTGAGATCTGATTTTTGCGCCCTACTAGGGTAGTTTTGTTTTCTAAAGTGAGGTGCACTTGCTATTGGAAGGATATTTTTGGCATTTATGGCATTTCTCTCAAGGAAGGTTTACAACTAGGGTTTTCTTGTGCTTTTCTTCATGACATGTAAGTGAATTTTCTTGAAAAACTTCTTAAATGAATGGTTGTAGGTATAATTTCTTGCATTTACTTATTGTATTGCTGATTTAAAACCCTAGGTAACAAGAACACAAGTAGGTTATTGTTACATGTCCCCTTGTTGAGAAATATTTTTCAGCCATTGAAGAAAAGAGATAGAGCCTAGCCATTGCTACACTTGTCTTCCTTCTTCTGAGCTAGCGTTGAAGTCTATAAGTTGAAAAGAGGAGACGTCCTAGGCATAGATTGCCTACACCTAGGGTTTCACCTTCTAGGGTTTGAAATCCTTGTCATTGCAACACTTTCTCCCTTAGATTTATGCTTTAAGCTATCCATTTTGCCAAGTCAATTTAGAGAAGGAGGAAAGAGCATGAGGCCTTTCTTTAGCAACACCGAAGTGAGCCTCTTTCCCCTAGGGTTTTGATTCTAGGGCCCTGCCTTTGTAGCACCATAGAGACCTACATTCTAGTCTCTGAGTTATCATCCTTCCGAGACCTTGTACCCTTATCTTTGACTCCATATACCCTAAGGCACTGACATTTGACCTCCAACGTTGAATTCCTAGTGTTCAAAACAACTCTTTAAACTCTAAATCTTGAAACCCTAACTAACTAACCCTAACCCTAACTAAGGATGATGTCATAGTTGGTTACTTTTGACGCAACAAACTTTTGACTTTTACAAGCAATTGAGTGATGATCTAAAGCATTTATTCATTGAAGTGTTGATTGAATACATTGTTGGCTTTGTCATCTTGATAGTTATTGATGAATTAATGTTGTTTCAATAGATAATTGACAAAACATTGATCTCATTGATATATATTTCTTTACAATGCTTAAATTATATTATATGGTCATATGAAGTGCTAACCCTTTGTATATAGCCTGCATATATATTTTTCTATTGTTGCTTTGTTACGGGCAGGTGTTCTCATTTGGGACTATACTTCATTATTGGTTGATTAGCCGGACCTTCTGATTTAGGTGGTAACCTGTGAGGGGGAAACTTTAACTCTGACCTTATATCTCAGCCTCTTCAAAACCTCAGGTTACCGGGGACGTCTCCCCTGGGCTAACCTCCCTAAATAGAAAGAACCTCCCCATTGTGGTGACATTGGGTGGGGAAGGTTCATGTTTCGCCAGTTTGACCCTTATCCTTTAGCTATTTGACCTAAACTACAAACTGAGCAATAACAGGGTGGATGGGTGGATGTAGTTCTAATATTGAAAGAAATATGGGACCAATCGAACCCACGGTGAAATTTCAAAATTTGACTAAGTGTCAAGACTTCACGGGTGTGAAGGATATCGCAGAGGTGATGAAGCATAAGAAAATGATCATGAACCCATGGGGAGATATTAGATAAAATGACTAAGTATATGTGTACAAAGGATAAGGTGTAACACCATGGTTTTTTTTGTACGAGGAAGAAGCTATAACATGAATGCAATGGACTCATGAAACCGCGATAAAATTAAGAAAAGTTTCTAAGTATGGGAGCAGGTTAAGGGCGGTGGAACACGAGAGTGTATTTTGGAGGATGAGGAAGTTTGAAGGGAATAAATGAAGACCTTATACCCATGGTGAAATATTTTAATGGTCAAGATCTAAATCGAAAATAATCAGACGTTGGCTCAACATATAATCTAGCATGCTCGAGCTAACATAATTATCTTCCCTGACATGCCATTAATAGTCTTCCTACTCAAAGATGTTGAAGGGGGACATGAGAATTAGTCATGTGGATTTGTGGACAACGAAGTCCATGTATTCACTCAAGAATGTATAAAAAAAAGATATTAAGAATTCACGAGAAATCATAAATAAATTATTTTTGATAAAATTATGCAGAACAAAATGTTGTATAAAATGATGGTTTTTTTAAATTCTTGTAGCCTTACAAATCCTGTTGCATACATATTTTACAGAACCTAGAACATAATTTGATGTAAGAAGAATTTATCAAGAAGATCAATAAACCAAGACATGGATGATTCCCAAAGAACTTACAATTATGAAGATGAAGGAAAAATATTTGGTATGGGCGTGGATGCTACAGTAACAAAATCCAATGGGCATGGAGAAGACGGGAAGGAACAGAACATGAACTTGGTAGATACCATAAAAAAATTTCGAAAGGATGTCCAAAGTTATAAAGTTGATAACGAGAATCTTATGAAATTCAAGGAGTAGCGATAAGGTTTTAACATCAAGTTAATGCAAGGATTGGACATAATAGATAATAATATGGATAATGATATTGTGTCAAGAAAATTAGGGAGTCATCGGTCCCATGATAAGAGGAGAAGAAACATAAGTGTTGGTAGGAATCACTATCACTCCCCAAGGAATTCAACTAGGATAACACATTATTTCAAGTCTATCCCTTGTCAGGAAGCATAATAAGAAGTCTGGAGTGGATGAGCTACATGAAGAAATGAATAAAATCAAACAATCTACATTTTATGGTGAACATAAGAAGGATAAGGATGATGAGACTTGGTTATTAGGAATGAGAAATTATTTTCAGTTGCATAATTACTCTTCATAGGAAAAAGGAAGAATTTTCGTATATCAACACAAAGGAAAAGCATCAATGTGATGGGATTAGTACGTGCAAGTGGAACAAATTGATGAGAAAGAGGTTACTTGGAGAGAATTCAAAAGGTATATTCAAAATAATTACTTAACCAAACAATACTATGATAAGAAGATGAAGGTGTTCTTTGAACTCAAGATTCAGAGTATGACCATAGATGAGTATGAAAGGAGGTTCATAGATCTTATAAAATATGTTTATTTTATCAAGGATGAACAAGTTAATATTCAAAGGTACTTGAGTGGGATGCCATCATTTATTCGCAACAAGATATAGTATGATGCTCCCAAGACACTAGAGGAAACCATAAGGAGAGATAAATGCATTTATCACCATCATAGAGGAATGCCAACTTTCCAAAATGCATGGGAAGACAAGAAGAAGAGCAATATGGAACAGAGGAGGAAGGGGACAAATCCACCATTCTCTTGAAATAATTCTCAAGGACAACCAGCTCCTAAGGAACCTAAGATTACTGAGACAATGGGGAAAATACCAAGGAAACCACCTATTCAATGTTGGGGTTGTGGGGGAGATCATATGTACATATATTCCCCCCACAAAGGTGAAAAAGTGAGGATTGTTCACAATGTACAACAATATTAAACAACGAAGGACATGGGCATAAATGTACCTAGGATCTACGTAGCTCTGGATAACAAGCAAGTTGAGTTGCAGTCCCATGTGATTGAAGTGGAAGGTAAGATCAACAACCAACCAATTTCTATTTTGATTGATTCAGGAGCTAGTCATAGTTATCTAGATCCTAATATGGTGGAAACATTTCATTTTCTAAGAAGCAAGCTTGGTAAATATTGGATCATGCAGCTAGCTACATGAGCTAAAAGGAATATTAATGAGATGTTTAAAGCATTCCCAGTGGACATGAATGAATTAAGAACAAGGGAAGATTTGAATATCATACCTTTGGGCTCATATGACTACCTAATCGGTATGGATTGGTTGGACCAACATCATGTTATTCTAGACTGTTATAAGTGAACCTGAGGATAGTTCAGGGTATTCCAAGAGTAGTAACCATAAGAGAGGTTTTATCCTTATAGCTGAAGAAAAACTTAAAGAAAGTATGTCAAGTATTTGCAGCACATATGGAGGAGGCACCTAAGGATAAACTACAAAATATTGAATATTATGCAATCCTGGAAGATTTTGAATATGTATTTAAAGAAATATCAGGGCTTCCACCCAAGAGAGATATTGATTTATCCATAAATTATATGCCTAGAGTAGCCCCAATATCCAATAATCCCTATAGGATGAGTACATCAAAGTTGAAGGAGTTGCAAATGTAGTTGGAGGAACTTTTAAAGAAGGGGTATATATGCCCAACTATGTCAACTTGGGGTGCCCCAGTATTATTTGTCAAGAAAAAGGATGTAACCTTGAGGCTTTGCATTGTCTTCAGACAGTTGAACAAGATAAGTGAAGAAAAAGTATCCTTTTCCAAGGATAGATGATCTCTTTGATCAGTTGAAATATGCTAAGATATTCTCTAATATTGATATCAAGTCAGGTTATCACCAGGTGAGAATTAAGGAAGAAGACATTAGCAATACTTCCTTCAGAATAAGGTATGGACATTATGACTTCACAGTGGTGCCATTTGGGTTATCAAATTTACCAATTGTCTTCATGTGTTTAATGAATGGTATTTTCATAGAATACTAGGATAAGTTTGTCATTGTATTTTTGGATGACATACTTATTTACTCAAAATATGAAGAAAAACATGAGCAACACTTGAGTATGGTGATACAATTATTAAGAGAACATCAACTATTAGCAAAGTTGAGCAAGTTCTCATTTTACCATAGGAAGATGCATTACTTAGGGCATATTATTTCAGAAAAAAGGATGGCAGTGGACCCAGAGAAGATAAAATCCAATGAAGGGTGGCCAACACCAAGGAATGTAACTGAGGTGAGATCTTTCATTGAACTTGCAAGTTACTACAAAGTATTTATTGAAGGATTCTCAAAGATTTCACACACAATCACTTCCTTACAACATAAGGGTGTGAAGTTTGAGTGGACATCAAATTGTGAAAGAAGTTTCCAACACTTGAAGTATTTGTTGACTAGTGCTCCAATATTGAATATTGTTGATCCAAATGAAGACTTCATTGTATGAAAATATCCATGTAAAGAAATACTTGGTGTAGTTTGTAGTCAGAATGGATAGGTGGTGTGCTACAAATTAAGAAAATTGAAGGAACATGGAAGACACTATGTTACTCATGATTTGGAATTGGAAGCCACAATGCTTTCCTTGAATATGTGGAGGCACTACCTCATGGGAAAAACATTTGAGTTGAGGACATACCATAGTGTTATGAAATATTTATTTGGACAACCAACTCTAAATTCCAGGAAAAGTAGGTGGTTAAAATTCCTCGGTGAGTATGAAATTGATAGTAAAGATAACAATGCAGTTGATGCACTCAGAGGAGAGTGCATGAGATGTATGTTATAACCATTATCATGTACATATCATATTTGAAAGAAAAAATTATAGAGGTTGCAAAATCAGATCTACAGTACATGGAAATAAAGACAAAATTATAGCAAGGTATTGTGCTGTATAAAATTGTGAATTTTGAGTTAAAATAGGATGAAATTACTTTGTACATAGGCAGGATTAATGTTCCAAATTCTCAAGAATTGAAAAATATGATATTAAAATAAATGCATAATGTTCCTTATGTTGGACACCTAGGTTAGTAGAAGACCATTCAACTTGTCAAGAGCCAATATTATTGGCCAGGTATGAAGAAAGAGGTTGTTGAATTTATTGCCAAGTGTTTGGAATGTCAAAAATTCAAGGTTGAGCATAGACACCTAGCTAGTTTGCTACAACCATTACCCATTCTTGAGTGGAAATTGGAGGTTATAACAATGGATTTCGTCACCAATATTCCCAGAACAACCAACCAACATGATTCCATCATGGTGGTGGTGGATAATCTTACTAAAGATTCCCACTTTGTTCCAATAAAGCTCACTCACAAGAAGCCAACATTGTTGATATGTATATGAGATAAATTGCTTGACTACATGGTATAACCAAGGCAATTGTGTCTGACAGAGAACCAAATTTTACATCAAATTTTAGGAAAGGATTTGGGACCGATATGAACATTAGCACAACCTATCATCCAGAGTCATATGGGAAAATATAGAGGGTGAATCAAGTGATTGAATATATTTTGAGGATGTGTGTGATGGATAAACCATCCAAATGGGAGAATTATTTTCATTTGGTGGAGTTTTATTATAACAACAAGTATCAAGAATATCTAAATATGAGGCCATTTGAGGCCCTTTATAAAAGAAAGTGCAACACACCAGTGAGTTGGGACAACCTAGTAGACACAACAATGGTTGGACCATAATTACTTAGGGAAATGGAAGAGCATATGGCAAGAATAAAATAGAATCTAAAGGTTTCCCAGGACAGGCAGAAAAATTATGTTGATAAGGGATGAACTCACAGAGAGTTCAAAGTGGGTGACCGTGTGTTTTTAAAAGTAAAGGCCAAGAGAAGTTCCCTAGAGTTGGGAAATTGTTCCAAATTGGCAACTCGTTCTTGAGTATAAATTTTTTAAGATTTATCTATCATTATATTCACTTGAGCTCCCCATGTGTTTACTCTATTAAAGTTCTCTTATGGATGCAGACCATTTTCTTTTATTTTATGTGATCATAAATCTTTAGTTCTAGCTATGATGGATGTGAGGAAATTTTTCTTATCTTTTTCAAATATGTGATGTGAGAAGTTCCTAGTCATCTCTAAGGAAATCCTTCTTGAAAACAAAAACTTTATTTTACTGCAATATTTATATTTCTTTGAATATCACGGTGTACTTTCTGAGAGCCCTACATATCCTTAAAACCTAGAATTCAAAGAAAATCTTTACACGAAGAGGAGTACCACCTCTATAAAAACACAAGGGGATTTGTATCCTCATGAGGTTTTCATTTCGGTCCTAACAGATTAAACTGTCAACATTTTTGGTGACCATACTAGGGAGTGAATGGAAAATTGACATGTAGTTTAGCATCTTTTGAAAGATACATGACTTTTCCCCTGGATGATTAGCCCCACCTAGAAATTGGATTAAATAATCAACGAAACATCTTACATCAACTATATAATATGGTAATAATGGCAGTCGAGACTTGAGAATAATTGGAAATATCTTGGAAGACATTGGCCCAAGAATAAGAAAGAGAAATTATCTGAAGATATAGGAGAGACGAGTGACAAGATCGAAGAAACAAAAGACTGGCTAGAGAAACACAAGAACAAGGCTGGGATTGAAGCTGGACAAATACAAGGGAACCATTACGAGAAGTATAATCAAGCAAGTCTATAATCTAAGAAGTGGAAAACATATTCCTAAAATATCTTAGGACATGGAAAAAAGAAATGAACAACCGCAAGAAGAACCACGAAGATAACCTCATGAAGAAAGACAAGGAGGTGGAGGAGGCGGTGGAAGAAATAAAGAAAACCTAATATTCAGAAACTGAATAAGAGTAAGAGATCCCCCCTTAAATATTTGAGGCGAGAAACATGTCCTCCCTATTCTCCCTAAGGGTACATTGAAGAAATTTTCTGGAGGTGGAACAATTGATGCCAAAAGACACCTTAATTTATTTCTTGATGTTTGTGATTTTCATCGTGTTGAATATGGCGATGTGATGGTAAGGTTGTCTATTCAAACCTTATCAGGAAGAGCCTATGAATGGTATACAACATTACCCAAAGTTCAATTGGGTCATTTAATGACCTCACATCCATACTCCTGTCTATTTTTTCCCCTCCAGTTCCCTATCATACATTTCTCACCAATTTCACCCATATTGGTTTGGGGAAGAATGAGAGAATATGAGATTTTAATCTTAGGTTCAATAAAACCTTGAGTAAAATTCCATAAGATAAAATACCTAATGACCTAGTGATACTCGATTGTTATAAGAATGATTTTCCCCCAAATGTAAAATATCCTATCCAAAAATACCAGATGGATACCTTAGAGGAAGCAATGATTTAGTCCATTGAGATGGAAGAAATTATGATTGAGACGAGTGTTAACCCCGATATTATCCTAGGAAAAGTATAGAGATAGTTGGGAGGCCTAAATATTGATGATCAAGGATCCTATAGCTCAAGAAATAAAGAAGAGCCGAAGCCATGACCAACCCAAAACTAAATAATTGGAGGAGGATTTTTCAAGGGAACCATACCATATGTGAAGGTAGACCCTGTTGTAGCACAAGAAACCAGGTAAAGAATTGAAATTGCACAAATGAATAAAACCATGAAGAAAATGAATAATAAGATAAGTAGATTAATAAGTGGGGGTAATTATGTAGCAAATCCAAGAATGTGGGTCCAAGAGCAAAGAAGGAATCCTCCCCAAGAGAACATAGTGAGGTTTGAAAAAAATGATAATCTACAAAGGAAAAGGGTTCCTAGGAAACCAATCCCAAATGTAGTTGTTTTGTATGATGTATATGATGAGAAAATGGTTGGGAAAGGGGATGATTACTTACCTGGTGAAATTTACAAAAATGTATAGATGGAGGGATGCGAGATGTCCATGTATATATTTTAAGAGGAAGACAATGACCCCGACTCTCAAGAGAATGTTTCCAAAACATTAGCTCTTATAAATAAATCCAAGAATAAAAATGATACTAAAAAGGAAAAGTAAAAAGATAAAGAAAAGGTGAATGAGAAAAAGACAAATGAAAATGTGACAGATAGCACTAGAAGCAGGAAGAAACACGTGATGTCAAACCCTACCAAGATGAAATACAATGTTGTAGAAGACTTGAGAAAGCTACAGATAACTCTTGCTTTTACAGAAGTGGTAAAGATCCCTCAACAAAGGGAAAATATTTCGATATTGTTGGATGATTCGTTTGGGAAAATGGAGGTTGTTGTTATAAGTTCGAAATAAATCTAGAGCACACCAACCATCAAGTTGAGAGGTACAATCCAACCTTTTTATATTTTGATTGAAAATAATTATGTTGCACTTTATAATTGTTTAGTTGATATTGGAGTGACCAATAATATTATGCCACTAGTGGTCATGGAGGCATTGAGCATGATTTGCACCAAATATTATGAGACTGGTGAACTTACATATGAAATTGATTCTAGACAAGTGCCAGCTTGTGGCGAAATCAAAGACTTTTATGCTTGGATCACGACAACTCCCCATATTATTACATTTTTCAATATTATTGTGGCAGACCTTCCTCCTGCATATGGAGTTGTTTTAGGAAGAGATTGGTTGTCTATGATCGGAAGATACATAATGAATGATGGAAGTTGCATGATGTTTCCAAACAAAGAAGGAGCAATGATTAAGGTCCCTCATGAACCCAAGAGACCCTTCTCTTTCAAATAAGGATAATGATTTAATGGAATATTATATAGAGTTTGGGATTGAAAAATATGCTATCCTAGACATGGAACAAATTCAAGACCTGGAGAAAATTTCAGATATGGAGAATCAAACGCATCAATTTGAAGGTTATTGGAGGGTGTAATTCGATGGATCTTTCTCAAGTTATCAGAGTGGAGTTTGGATTGTCCTTCTAAGCCTAGGACAGATTGCGCATCCACATGCTATCATAATTGAATTTTTGTGTACCAATAATGAGGCAGATAACAAAGCTTTAATTCAGGGGATGATTCTTGCACAAGAAATGAATATAGAACATTTAATTGTGACTGGTGACTCTGAGTTGATGATAAATCAAGTTACCCAAAGGTATAAAATAAAAAAATAAAGACTCAAATTATATTTCAAAAGAGTTAACGAATTGATGGAAGCCTTCAACTCTTTCAACATTTCTTTTATCCCAAGGGAAAAAAGTCAATAGGAAGATTCATTATCCTTGGCAACATCATTGTCAAAACTGAATGATGTTCAGAGAAAAATATATTTTCAAGTAAGAAGAATATTCCAACCTTTTGTACCTGATAATCAAGAATATTTACAAGTATTTGAGAATGATGAAGAATTGGAAAAAAAATTTATGCATGATGATGAAGATGAAGGCAGTTACATAATTGTTGTCTTGAGTAATTGTATTCAATCATAGTCTCTTTTTACAAGAGATAATCATGTTAAAAACCTCCTGGAAGAAGCATTCTGAAAGCTCCAAGAAACAAGAAAAAATAACATTGGAACTGATATTTCCCCAAAATACATCAATTTGGGAGTTGATTGCACAATTGACGAAGTTGATCCATATGTTCCATTGTTTAAATAATATATTGATGTGTTCTGATGTAGGAGCATTGTGCAAAGCCCAAAGCGCATGCTTAAGACAAAGAAATAGTTGGATGCATGGAGGAAGAAAAGAGCACGTTCTGATAAAGACCCGTTTTGAATTTTGAAACAAAGTCATTAATATAGTAGTTAAGAGGAATCTACTCACATTTATACTTTGGAGATTGTAAACGGATCTGGGGAAATTCTCCCATCTGTCTTTTGTATTAAGGCATTTATGCATAGTTAATGAAAGTAGGTAGGTTTGAATGATAGATTAGATAGTTTTAGCAATAAGAGGGAAAAAAGATATAGACACCCTCATTATTGTATCTTGTATCATTGTATCAATCAAAATTAGAAGAGCTAATCACATTAGCATAGAGAAGGAGAGGATGTAGCAGAAGAATTATAGAAGAGAACCCATGTACAAAAGTTTTAATTAATNGCATTGCTGTTATTTTGTGTTGAATGAATGATTTCATGTTGAACATATGAATTCTGAGAGAGAGAGAATGAGTGTCAATTGTTTCTCATCCTAAGTGAGAAGTTCCTGCAAGGAGTGCAGTGAAGCGTCCACAAGGAGTGCATTGACGAAGATTCAGAGTTTATCTCTGTAGCTCAAGAGGGATATCATTGTTCTCATTTCAACAGAAGTGCAAGAGTAGCATAGGAAGATGTGCAAGGAGTGCACAGGCGTTGGAATTCTTAGGACTTATCAACTAAGGATAATTAAAATACTACTGTTGCAGGAGAGGCACAGAGTTGAGAGGTCAAATTCGTAGAAGTATTTGAGCGGTTTCCACAAGGAGTGCGAGTAGGGACCCTTTTGGAGGATTGAGTTTATGAAGTGAGCTCAGGAGGGTTGATACCTTCGAACTACTTCAAAGGGAGACAAGAGTTGAATTCATCCAGCAGAAGTTAATTTCCAGTGGGATAATACTGGTTCATTTAGCAGGAGCGGTTAAGGAAGAAATTGAACGATCGAAATTCTCCGAGAAGAACTCCTGAAATCACGAGGACCGTGAGATCCAAAAAATATGCAAGGTGGATAAGGGAGGATGAACCCATCAGTTGGTATCAAAAATGAACGTGGACCATTGATCATGACTTGTTGTGAGCTTTCCGATCATTTCGGTGTTTTGGGGTTTGGGAAACTGAGAGGATAGTGGCTTGGGATCGAGAGTTTTGAACTCCCAATACCCGAAAGTTTGAAATCGCGCTGGCCATTGGATTGGAGGGAGTCTTGTAGCTATTGATCCTGTAGAAGGTATCATTTCAGAGTTCGGGGTTTTGAAGGTCGAAGAGCTGGGAGCTTAGCATCTGGATTCGCGAAATTGCGAAGTCTGAAACCCCGATGAAGTGACATGACCCGTGTGGAAGTCAACTCTGGCTGACTTACCTGGCTTCGACATTTCGACATTTCGACATTTGCGAATATGAGAGGTGAGGGATCCTTTGTTTCTGGATTTCCGAAATCGCAAAATGCGATAAGGCCGTGAAAGAGGAGGATGTGGCAACATTTTGGGGATTCGTCATTTCAGGTTTCAGCAGTTGAAGGGTCGAGAAACTCGACGACAAGTATCGTGAAATCCTGAACCCCGAAGTCCCGACATAGAATAGGGCGCGACACTATTGTGGCCAAGGGGGATTTGAGTTGGCATCTGGTGTTTGTTCATACAGGCTCAACTCATTGAAAATAGTGATTCTTTGGACGGAATTATTTCAATTTTAGTAGGAGAACCCATGGCACATTAAAAGTGGTATAGAGATATTGTATTTTGTTTGAGGCCTGGAAAATTTCCAGTCACCATGAACCCTAAAGAGAGAAGAACAATAAAAATGAAGTCAATTCAATATGTGTTGATTGGTGATATCCTTTTCAGAAGAAAATATGATGGTATATTGCTGAGATGTGTTGATGAAAGGAAAGTTGAAGAATTGATGAAAAAAATCCATGAAGGAATATGTGGTGTAAATTTTTCACCTACCTCCACCACCCATTTAATGTTGACTGATGCATTGTGGGAAAGAAGAATGAATCTGAAAGACAACACTAAGATGTCTCTGTATACATTGGTTTATGGGAAAGAAGCAAAAATGTAATACACCTGACCCCTAAATACCCTTTCTAGGGATGTGGAATCAAAATATTTCTTACTCTAATCATCTCAAGTCATCTCTCCAAGGTATTCATCCTCTTCTACTCACTTGTATATTTCTAGAGACTGTTACCGAGCTCTAATCTGACCTTTAGTTTGCAAGATATGATCTCCCAAAGTTGTTCGGGTGTTATTAGTTGGGGGCCACATGGCGGTCGACATTCATCATTTGAAATTCGGTGTTGAATCCCCCTTTTTCTTATGGCACACATTCTCTCTGAAGTATTGAATTCTTAGACTCCTGAAATATTGAAATCTCCCCACGTGGATCCACCCACATGGTGGTCAATGTTCGTTGTTCGACGCTTGACGTTGAATGCCCCTTTTTCTCACTACATGCATGCTCTCCAAAGTCCTAAATTCCTAGACTCCCGAAGTCCCAAAATCTGTCCACATGGCTCCGACCACATGGACCAAACATGTAAGTGCCAAGGATGGCACACAGAAAGGAAGAGATGACACATGGCCTGTACAGTGGGTGAAACGTGTCACGTTTTAATGGACACATAGGATCTGTGAAACGTATGAATCTAGGTGACACAAGGAAAGTAAAAGGTGGGTCAAAGTCACCCCGTCACCATACCATATCACCCTATACTGATCACCTTCCAAGCCCTTCGATCTCACGATCAAGGTTTGTCCATGTGGCCCATGTATCTATGGCCTCCATTAATTTTTAATTTTGGCATTCGAGGAATTCGTGGTGTGAATTCCTCCTCACTCTCGAAATGGTTAGTGTCGATATGACCATGGTATAAATCCAATGGCCAGGGAATATCCTGAAGGATCCCTATATCTACAGTTCTCGCTACTTTGCAGTTCCAAACTTTGGGGTTTTGACTTTATGGATGCTCCACTCTAAGGAAGTCGGACTTCGCCGAATTACCATGTGCAGGTCCCTCCTCTGGATGATTAGACAATTAAGAGGGGTTCTTAACGAACTCCCCAGATCCACAACTCTCATTTGTAACTTTGGAGTTTGGTGATTTTGATTCTAAAGATATTTTTTCTCCCGAAGTGGGACTTCGCCGAAGTACCGTACCCGAAACCCTCCACTAGTTGATTGGAAGGTCAAGAAGGGTCCCCAATGGACTCCCTATATAGAATACTCACAACACTTCATAAATCCAGCATTCAGAGGTTTTGGGGTTGTAACACATTTTCTCTCTGGAAGCAGTCAACGTCAAGCTGACTATGATGTAGATATAATAGTTTGGATAGCTCTCGAGCATCCTTAGATCTGTGGCCCACATCACATCATGACTCTGACATTCAGGATTTTTGGAAATTGTTAAGTTGTGACATCCCGAAGTTCCAAAATCCTAGAGCTCCAAGGATAATAAGAACTTAGCTCCTTTCATACTAGTGTGGGGTTCCCATACGTTGGTCATACAAGTGAATGGTCTAAAGGGTGCGTCCATCGGCTACATTCTACAAGAGTTATACTTTTTGAGCTTGCAAATACTTTTAATGAAGTGCAGGAACACTCCTTGCACTTCTCCTGGAATTTATAACTTAGATATTTCTTAATCCCTAAACATATTACATAGGTTATATACACCTTCGCACTACCTCTCCTGAGCTTAACAGACCCCTTTCTCAGGAGACCCAAATAACTAGAAGTGTAAACATGCACATGTGAAATTGGGCCTATGGTTAACAAAATTGTAGTTCATCTCCTTTAATTTGAGCCGCTACAGAAGGCTCAAGTTCTTATATATAAAATTCATATTCGACCCTACAGATCCTTACTTGCTTAAATACACAACCAGTTTAAATGAAGAAAATAGTCAAATAATCAAACAAGCATGCACATCCTTGAAACATTCAAGGGGTATAATAATACTTATCTATTATGATTTGCAACTAGCTAACCGACTGTGGTTGTCTTCCTTTCCACCCAACCGTAGGCTTAGAGGCATTCAATATTAGCGCTCTGGCCACTTCCGTTCCAAGCCATGATATCACTAGGGAAATTTATGTCATTTCTCAGAGATCCTTTCTTTATCATGCCCTCCATGAGGTTTATCATATGCTCCCTCAACTTCAATCTCATGACCTTTCATTCAGGTCAGGTATTCAGCAATTCTTAGTGATCCATTTCCTCCTTTTTCTCCTATAACCAAAACTATTTGTATCCTGTAGTTCGTCCTCCGAGTTTGGGGAACCTCATGAATTACTCCTAGTCGCGCATTCCCCTTCCTAGTGTGTCTCCATCTTGTCTTTTCTTCTCTTTTATTATTGCATGCCTTTCTCCTCTTCAGGGAAGTTCTAGAATTATCTTATTCCTTCTGTCAGAAGGAAACTGAGGTCATTCTAGGCCTGCAGTAAAAAATTCCCTTTGTGGTACTTTGGGTTGATATCTTTTTGTCTCCCTAGCAAGACCCTCCATGCCTCCATTCATGGGTGTAATTGATTGTTCAACCACCAATCCTTCTTTCATTAAGTGATTCTTTGCCTTGGGATATGGAGAAGGTTTATTATTTCCAATAAGGAGAATTTGGGTTATTTGGCATAATGAACCCTCTCTATAGATTCCTTAATCTTTCCTCTTGTGAACCCAGTCATTTATTTTAAATTATAAACAATAATACAATTACATTATTCACATGAAATAGCATGGTGATCATAATTAATGATTAATTACAAGCTAGCAGAAACAGGGGTATTACAATCCCCTACCCCTTAAAAGGGAACACCGTCCTTGGTGTTCTTTTTCAGTAACACATGTCATGCTATTGTCATTCAACTGATTCACAAATCCTGATCCTTTTTCTTAGTCAGATCCTTTCCAGGCCCTTGGCCTTCGTCACCTACCTTCAATAATCATGGAAAACAAGCATATTAATCATAGATTTCATGCGTAAACATCTTACCTTTATTCAAAATTTAAGAGGAAAAATTTCCTAATGTAGCACATCACTTATCTGTGCATTTTGTGGATTTGCATTTAAATGGTCGTCTTGTTATCTTGGATCACTATTTATCCTGGATGTACCCATTGTGTGCATGATCCCAATCAATAATGTATGACAATTTTTAAAGTCTCATCTTCCTTACGGTCAATCACCCTCCAAGCATCCCCTTCTCTGATACACAGTTCCTCAGGTGATCCATATTTCTTTGCCAAGGATTTCTCGCAAAACAAGAGTTCTAAAGACTTCATTGATCTTTACAGTCAAGACATCCCTCAGACTTTCTCTATCGAGGCGTCCATCCAGCTTATTTTACCACAACACAACATGTTCTAGGGCGATCATGGCTTACCACAAGGATCTCATGTCTCAACAATAGCCTTTTTCATGATTTCCATCTTGACAACCTTCACCTATCCTCCCTAGAAATATCTTTTTTGTCTCACTTGTATCACATGTATATAGAAATTATGAGAAATTGTCATCAATTTCAAATTCAGAATTTTCTTGCAAATTTTTTTACCCACATATTTCCAAATTCCACATTTATTTTCAGATCAGTTCCGCACAGGAACTAGATTCACAAGTATGGGACTTTCCTTCCCATATTAGTTTATCTTAGCAAGAAACTGGTCTTCCTTATTGTCTTACAATACTTCCATATCTAAGACTCTTTTCTTCTTTCAATTTCATCATATCTCGACCAAACAAATTGTTATTTTTCATGCACATTATATTTTCAAAACTATGCATACTAACAGTCCAGGTCATTTTCATCCATTCAAAGGTACGGGGAAAAAGAAAATATCATTATTTACGTATGCATCCTTTCAACATAATAAATTTTCCAAACACAATTCAAATATTAAATTACTTTAATCAATGTGTCAATATTCATGGTCACATTCATAGCCAATGCACCCTTGCATTTATTTCAAGTTTTTCACACTTTATGACAAGAAATTTTCCATGGTGTGTTGGAGCTTAACCAACCTCTTTACCATATGGATTATTCCTTTCTCGTTCATTATCACAATAGGATTGTGCTTCCTACTACAAGTTGATCATGATCCCAACTCATCACATATGAAACTAAAAGTTTCTCTTGAATGCACCCATGCTTAATTCCTTCATTAGTAACTAGGGTGCCAACACTCATGGCCACCCAAAAAAATAGTAAAATTAAATTTATTTATTTTTAATTTATTTCATTTAAAAAAAAAATATTTATGAAATAAAACGAAGGAATATCTCTTTGCTATAAATATAAATAAAATGCATAAGTTCATTTAAAATAAATAACAAATAAGACAAAAATGACGTATAAAACTAAATGGCAATCTCTATAAAGAATGGGGTAGTATGAAACTCTATAAGAATGATGGTCGTAAGTGATCTCTTCACATAATTATGCTTGGACAACATCAACAAGTACATTCTTTATTCGATTTATGCTTGGACAACATGGACAAGTACATTCTTTATTTGACTATGGTATGTAAACATTCTTTATTCGATTTATGCTTGGACAACATGGACAAGTACATTCTTTATTTGACTATGGTGTGTAAACATTCTTTATTCGATTTATGCTTGGACAACATGGACAAGTACATTCTTTATTCGACTATGGTGTGTTACTTGAAGGTTGGACAACATGGAGAAGTACATTCTTTATTCCACTATGGTGTGTTACTTGAAGGTATGGTGTCAAATCTTGAACCCATATATCGGAGTAGATGTCATAATGATTAAAAGAG
Source organism: Picea sitchensis (assembly GCA_010110895.2). Taxonomy (NCBI): domain Eukaryota; kingdom Viridiplantae; phylum Streptophyta; class Pinopsida; order Pinales; family Pinaceae; genus Picea; species Picea sitchensis. The sequence goes on from SNQJ01S0065643.1 coordinate 21,412, forward strand.
GTGGATCTCGATTTGAATGTTTTGACATTAAAAATTGGAAGCATTGCTTCTCAAGAGTGGTAAGAGTCATGTAACCCTAGTCTCAAATTAAAGTGTGGTTCAAAAAGTAGTACTTTTAGATATACATATGATATGATCATCTCAACCCTTTAACCTTAATAAAATAGAATCTCTTGGTCTGCCTCTTGCATGGAGATGTTGAAAGCCATTATTTTTGCTTCTGTTTAAACTTTCAAGAAGTCAATACATATCATAAAATGATCTCAAAACATATGGTTGTATTTGGAGTCTTCTCAATGAGTAAGACATCAATATAATGTCGACGAAAATAGGAGAATAGTAATAGAAACACCAATTTAGTAAGAACATAAATAAATGTAACCTAGGATTTTTAATATGATGTTCTCTAAACTCATCAATATAATGTCCAAAAAAAAATGTAGAAGAAAACAAACAACTATACTTAACTTTTATAATACTATAAATTCCCTCAAACACACCAACACTCATGCATACCTTACCAATAATGAACTCATAAAACATCATTCCCCACCAAAATCACCAATATCGAAGAGCCCAAACTCAATCATCAACTTATAAATTAACAAATGTTGAGGATTTGTGTTAAATACTTCGCAAAAATGCACAAAGTAACAATATCAATTAACAAGTGTTGAAGATTTGTGTTAAATACTTCGCAAAAATGCACAAAGTGACAATATAATTTGCACTTATTCACACAAATGCCAATCCCCTTCCTATCATATGCGTCACAAAGTTTTAAATAATTTTAAATAGATATATATTATTTTCATTCTGTTTTGGCTGACTATATTTCAATAAAACAAACTATAATATTTTATCTCTGTTTTAACATTTAATAGTTCTCTTGCTCCTATCATTTTTGTTAAATTAAGTCTTCCATATTTCAATATAAAATACTATGTTTCGTAGTGGCGAGTTCCATATCTAGCCAGAGTAGACAATAATCGTCCATAACATTCAAAATTCACCACGCTTAGTTCTAAATTTGCCTACTTACTATCTCCAGGTCATCATTACTTGCAGCATCATGTCCACACGAAATCCAGGACGACTACAGATTCGTATCATATGGTTCCATCTACATGGTGTGCGAGAGGACTACGCCTAAAGATCCGAGGATACTTTAATGAGACGGTTTACCATGAACGAATTATCACTAGAGACGTTGGATTGAACCGAAACCTAGCATGATTCACTCACAGGTTCAAATTAAGCTAAGGCCAGGAATTCTTGGATCAATTTGGATCCGTAAACTATAAGAAATTTGAGGAGTAGATATTGCACAATATTTCACTAATAATATTTCTATTGCACCAACAAATCAAGATACAATACATATATAGTTGGAATCAGATCTAACTAATTCCAAACGTGGAATAAAGGTTGAGAGAATCTCTCAACAATCTCAGACAAATTTTAAACAAATCTCCAAACTCAGCACATTGTATTAATGGAAGCATTATCTCCAATACTCCTATTTAATACTTACATTACAAAACTTACAATACTAAATCACAAATTACAATATTATTCTTTGTTTCACTCGTCTTCATTAGCACTTACACCGCAATCTCACAGTTTCTGCGCTTTTTGAGCTTCTTACTTGACTCATTTAAGCATAACAACTTCTGACCATCATTGACATACTTGTATGTAACAACCGCGTTGTTACGACTACCAGCGTAGCAGAAGGTGCAAAATTTTTGTTTGCAAATAGGACGAAAACAATGATTACAGCTAAACAACACATCTGACGGAGAGCACCATGCCCGCAGAACATGCAATAGACAATTATGACTCCACGCATAGGCACAAGAGCAAAGGGACGAAACATGCGTAAAACAACAAGGAGGAACGATTACCCGCCCGACGTAGCTATGACCACGCTTACAAGCTCAGGGACAACAACCACAATCTCGACACAATGGTCTCGACGACCAGTCACTAGAACCCCTATGGTACTCAACCCAACACATAAAGGTGTTACAGCTCAAGGGCCAACAACGGACTGACAACGATCAACACTCTCACAATAGGGAGCACAAACTCCAGCCAAGTTATCATTCGCCTCTATCCAATAGGGCGCGCAATGATCCCTTCCATAGGGATCATGTCGTCCCCAGGCGATAGGCGCAACATTAATCATGGCGCAGCGTAACCTATCTAGACCCAAACCCACGAAAATTTAGCGCGCTAGGATATCAATGAACTATCAATCCAGGACGACAATCCCCAGGCAACCCCCCACCCGACTAGTCAATAAGACGCAAGGGGACCCGATGACTAAAACATTCATACAACAAAATAAATTCCTTGCGCAACCATTTCTATTGCAACATCCATCAATCAAAGCACCTTAAGGTAATTATTATCGACATTAGGCTCCTTGTAACTACCTTCCAATGCCAATATCATATAAGTGTTTTCCTAAGGAGCAATTTGTTGTCTTTCATCCTGAAACCAAAATAACATTTATGTCTATTAATTAAGCCTTTTTCTAACTTGCTTATTTTCTAACCATGAACAAGTCGAGAGGGTCCTCTAGATAATAGAATGAAGAAGTGTTGCACATCGGGTAAGTTGAATTTAAAAGGTTGAATTTCATAACTGAATACCTCAATCCTTGTACTATTTAATACCATGTTATTGAAGATTGATTAATGGTTATTGTAAGTATGTAATGCTCGCTGCCGAAAAAAAAAGGTTAATAACCCATCAATCCTATCCTCTTTAATTGAAAACAAATAGATTAAAAGATTACCTATAAAATGTTCAGGAGTTTACTTTTACTCTTAAGTTTCTTGAGTCTCCGTAACATTGATCCATGTTGTTTTCTTCACCAGTCCTGTCATTCCATCATGATATATAAAGGTTCGTACTACTGGTTCTAACGCAAATAGTAATATAATCATCTATGTTTAAAGGATCTAATAGTAATGAGATCGTTGTCCCCAACCAATTACTATCCAAAACTATGACTTTAAAAATCACACGCTATCTAACTGTACACTTTCATGGATGACAACAATCAATGTTGTCTAAACTTGCTGTGGTAGACAATAAGTTTCGCGGAGATGGTTAGATGGGGTTGCTACTGAACAAGAAGCCAAAAAAAATAAAACAATGAACATGTGCCTCCAAGAATTCCCATGTGGGATAGAAAATGGATTTATTCAAAGTTAACGAATTAATTACTTCGGAATAAAATTAAAATATTTAAAAATAAGAGGACCTGTCAAAGTCAAGTTTGAAATTCTCGTCTAACCAATGCCCAACGAACGCCAAAATGTAGGAACGAGTCAACGACTAAATTAGCAAACGATTATCCCCCAACGATAATAATACAGTTGTTGTAAATCGAAAGTTGTGAACACCATCATGAAATCCACTCAGATATGAAATCAAGCTTTAAAACCATCACCAGACACAACATGCTCTAGTTAACTCTGTGTATGTGGATTTCCTGGATCAGAATTTGAGTTTTTAATTTTCTTCCCGGATTTGTGCGTTGCAATGGCGGATGAAGGCATTGTGGTGTTGGATGGATCACATATCATAAATGCGCTGCTAAAACTTGAGCGAAGAATGGAAGCATTCCATCTCAACGAAGGAATCTCGGGACCAGAATCAATGCCAGCAGCCTATCAATGTGTAGGAGATATCTCTGTTAAAAAAATTTACAGTGAAAACTGTCTACGCAACACGCAGAGTAAATGTTGTTCGCATATCACACAAAGGTAGTTGCTGGAGGTATTGGTTGTCAAGGTTAATGTTGTTTATTAAAGTAAAATTTGCAGAATTGATACACCTTGCAAGTTAAAACGTTGTCATTACACAACCATGATGCATCTATAACATCGTTGTCCATCAAATAATATAGCAATTTCGCTGTGTATGGTTCTGAGTAAAACTCGCTACCAAGTTTAATGCTACAATAATATTCACTACCACATGAAATGCGCTAGTAGCCCTGTTATCCATCCATACTCATAAATAAATAAAAACTGTCACTAAATTTCCAGGAATTATGTTGTCATACATTTAACTTACCAGGAAAATTAATAAAACGTAGACAAGTGAGAGAGACACATAGGTTAAATTCGCCCTCAACGTAATAAGTTCTAGAGAAGTTAAACCTCAGTAAATAAAAGGGTTCTATAGTAGCCAAAGGATGGGTAAAACGCCCACACAGAAAAACGAGTTGAAGGATGGAATAAGCTAGGCGAAAATCGCAGGCCAAAGGTATAAAATGCAGAGTCGATTCGCCTTTAATGGATAATGGCATAGGAAGAATGTCGTATGCCTAAAGTCTTGAAGGGCAGAGTAAATATGCCAATCAAATATATAAATTGCAGACAGTGAAAACTCCCAGTACCCCCGGCACACTTAAAAATGAAGGCAGGTCCCAAACAAATGCTAACATTCAAGGGGAATTAAAATAAAATAAAAAAGCAGTCCCAATCTAATAAGAACATTGTCATTAAAATTTGCAGAGAAGGACGATGAACCACACACAGAGGTTTTCAATTGCAAGAAGGCGCGATACCATCAGTCAACCAAGAACAATTGACAAGGGTAGACGGCTGGGCAAGAAACCTCCGCTCATCATCCTCGCACAGAAAGGCAGGGCATTAAGATCTATAGGTCTTTTAACACCGAAGTGACGACTGTCAATCCGGCTCCTGGCCGACTGCCTAGGCAAGGACTGATGAGCTAGGGAAGAGGGTGAATTACGAAGTGCAAACTCATCGTAAATCAATAAAACCATAGGACGATCACAACATGCAGGAAATTGAAAGCCAAGGAAATCAATCAACAACGAGCTTAAGGGTATGAGGGAAATTTAGTCATCAATTAAAATGCTAAGTCAATCATTTTCTTTACCCAGTTAAACATACATAACTAAAAGCGTAAAGTATACTAACAATCTACCATGCAAAAATAAATGAAGTGTATCATAGCCCAAGTCACACGCTCTGAGTTGTTGTCCTGCATGCTATTTGTAGCTCCCTCTTGCCAACCGATGAGACTTCATAGGTACCTCCCAACCAACGCTAGGGTTAGTCTTCTTCCCCCTTAGCCACCCGAGCCACAAAGGGGCCACACACACTGAACCAGAGATCAGCTAGCTCCTAGCTCGTCTCGCAAGGCTGAGCTACCACTCCCCACCGAGCTAGGAATCCCAACTCCCACAAGCTAAGTCAGTCAAGTCTAAAATTCTGCAGCGTAACATTACACATAACAGAAGACCTCCATCCTCCTCCTCCTCCCTCCTCTATATAGATTTTCTAAGTCATTTACTTTCCCAAAATCCCTTTTAATTTATTGTTCAATAATTTAATTCATAATAATCCTCCCCATACATGTGTCACCCATCCCGTTCATTGCACCATAAATTAATTTCATTAATTAATTAATTACTCCTATTTCCCTTACCCACCTAAAAGCACTCCTAGAATCCCTCCTAGGTGTCCCCATATTCTCTTACAAGTTTTAATGACTTCCCCCTTTACTAATTTACTAGTTGAGTTTAATTTAGAAAGTTCTTAAATGCTATATACCTTATTAAGTTAGACTTTCTTCTTTTTCCTTGTGTTTTCCCTTTCTTGTTATGTTTCTCGCTTTTTCCTAGTTTCCTAATTCTTTTAAATTTCCTTCTTTCCGTTTTCATTTAAAACTCAAATTGGCAGGTGTAGAAAATTAACTTTTTCCCTTTTTCCTTTTTAATTAATAAATTTTAATTAGCATAAGAGACAAAACAATTATTTCCCCTTTTTAAATTTTATCCCCAAAAGGATTTTTATAAATTAAATGAATTACTTAACCCCTTCTCGTCACATGATTAATGATGGTTATCATTATTATTTATTTATTTTTATTTTTATTTTTATATAAATAGATAAAAAAAATTATCACAAGTATCACTTAGACCTAGACTTTATTTTCCTAGGTTGGGCGACATTTTATTAGGGGAAATGTTTTAAATCTTTCTTATCACGTTATTTGTCCTAACGCCATCTAGGTTTATCCATTTATTAATTAACAACGCGACGTGCCCCTTAGGATGCACTAGGTTCTCCAAGAGTGACACTCCCCTCATTTTTTTTCCCTTGCGTGACGTGCCCTTCAAGACGCACTATGTGCTCCAAGGGTGCCACTCGCCTCTTGACTGACTTGGTAGACATAAAAAACTCCTGGAGTCAATACTCCACTAGATGATCTTGTGGGAGACTAAGGGCCTCTAAGGAATAAGGACCATGCCTTATTGTGCACCCCTTAGAATCATCGTGAGCGACTGTCGCAATTGGCCCTCATGGCATCATGGGTCTTCTCGAACTAGGTAATCGTTAACCTACAGTTTGAGCCACGACGAGAGTGCTAGTAGGTTGTGGCAGGGATGTTGTCCACACCTCTCCCTCAACGTCTCTGGTAGTTGTGCGTGACCCCTCTACTCCACATGGGAGTCTAGTCAGCAAGCTATCGTCAACCTGCATCATCAAGTAATCATGTCAGAAATATATCCATAATCATATCATCTAATCAGATGCACAATTTTCATATATACAACAATCAAACCCCAATAGTCCACTGCTTGACTCGATCCAGAGTATAAGGGGTTCCATCGATGCCTCGACATCTTCGAAGTCCAGAATCCTACATACTCGGGAAAACTGAGTCAATAGCACCTGTCTATTTCAATACAACAAAAATAACATGTCATCAATTCATAATGCCTCATAATCATAATCAATGACCATTAATATAATAATCTGGATCACTTGCAAGTGTCCTCAAAGAATAAGTTTGCACAGTGTTACATACACCCCCTCTTGGACTAAACTTTGTCCTGATGTTTCACAGTATATGAGTGTCGAAAAATGTGTATCATAGTATCATAAGTCTATATATCAAACAAAATGGAAACTGTTGGCGCATATCATATGCATCCTCCCAGGTCGCCCAGTGCGAACCATAGTTGTCCCACTGGACCTTGACCTGATCTACTGTTCGCTGTCGTAGATGTCAAAAGCGATGATCTGGGATGCAGATCGACTCAGCCATGAGCGTACCCTCATCCGACACCCACAAGGTGCTTAAGTCAAACATGTGTATGATCACTAATCATAGTTTCTCAAACAGAGACGTGAAAGACATCATGCATACACCTCAAGAATCAGGCAAGGCTAGTCATTAGGCCACATGGCCTCTCTTTTCCATAATCTCATAGGATCCCCCGAACCTAGGAGATAGTTTAGCCCCTTTTCCAAACTTGATCGAACTCTTATGTGGTTCCAACTGTAAAAATACTCGATCGCCACATCATAACTACGGTCGACATGATGCGCATCGACAAAACTCTTCTATTGATCATGCGCTTCCTTGATCCTTTGTCTTATAGTTGGAATTTAATCATCCAATTTTGGGGTTGCTTTCAGTCCCACCAGGACCCTATCCTCAAGTTGATCCCAACTTGAAGGCGTCTGACATAGTCACCCATAAAAAAAATCGAAGGGAGCCATCTTAATGGTGCTTTGGTAATTGTTTTTATAAGTGAATTATACCCGTGGCGAGAATTCTTCCCAATGCTTATGTTGGTCCATCACGTACATGCGCAACATGTCTTCCAACGTCTAATTTGTTCATTCGTTCAACCCATCAATATCTGGGTTATACGTAGTACTGAAGTTAATTTGCGTTCCTAAGGCCTCTTCGAAACTAGTCCAAAATCCTCTAGTAAACACGGATCCTTGATCGGATATAATCCTCTTAGGCATGCCATGCAGCCTCACAATCTCACTGATGAAAAATCTACCTATGTCAAGTTTCTGATACATCGTATGCATAGGAAATGAGCACTCTTTGTCAGAGTGTTGAATACTACAAAAATCAAGGCATGTCTCATTGCCGTTAGTGGAAATCCAACATTCAAATCCATCGAAATAACCTCCCATTTTGATTCTGGAATAGTGTGTGGCTATAGTAATCCTGTTGGATGTCTATGGTCGACTTTTACCTGCTGACATTCTAGACATCTGGCCACATAGCTGACTATGTTTGCCTTCATTCCTTTCCATAAGAATAAGGGTTTAACGTTCGCCTTCAGCTTCGTGACTCCCGGGTGAGCCATGTATACTGCTCTATGAGCCTCGTTTAGGATCAAGATCCTCAATTCGTCGTTTGGTGGTACATAAATCTGATTTTTAAACCTTTATAATCCATCGTCGTCAAACATAAATCCCTCAAATATTGGTACCATCATCATGTTTTGCCCAATAAAATCCTTGACCTCTTTGTACCAGTCATCATCACACTGTAAAGTTAGAATCTTTTCACGAAGATTCATCTAAAGAGGCAACACCGAAAAGATGTGTGGTCTCCGATTCAGTGCATCTGCCACTTGGTTCACTATTCCTTTTATGTAAGTAATCTCGAAGTCATACTCACTAAGCAATTCCGACCAATGTCGTTGTCGCGCGTTCAGGTCACTTTGCGTAAAGATGTGTTGTAGTCCACAGTGGTCCATCCTTAGTTCAAATTTTCATCCAACTAGGTATGGTATTCAAACCTTCAAGGCATATACAATGGCTAACAACTCCAAATCTTGCGTCGCATAGTTCTCCTCATGACTTCTTAGTTTCCTCGATATGTAAGATCTCACTCGATCGTCTTGCATCAAGACTCCGCCTAAGCCTTCCTTGGATGCGTCAGTGCATACCAAGAAGTCTATGTCCATGTCATGGACCTTTAGTATCGGTGTTGTTGTCAACAACTCTTTGAGCCTCCGAAAAGCTTCCACACATTTCTCGGTCCAAACAAACTTCTTGTTCTTCTTCTGCAACTCTGTGATCGGATTTGCTATCTTCTAAAATTCCTCGGTGAACCGTCGATAGTATGCTGCTAAACCCATGAAGCTACACACTTCCAGGACATTCATTGGCACATGCCATTCCATAATTGCCTCGACCTTTGTTGGATCCACGACGATACCTTCGTCGGAGATGACATGCCCTAAGTAGTGAATATTCGATTGATAAAATGATCATTTGGACAAGTTCCCATACAATTTGTGCTCTCACGGACACTGTAGTACCAAGCGCAAGTGCTTGTCATGCTCCTCGGTCGTCTGAGAGTAAATAAATACTTGGACAAGCTTGTCCAGGTACTTGCGGAACACATCGTTCCTTAAACTCATAATCACCCCTGGGGAGTTTGTCAGTCCAAATGGTAAAATAGTAAACTCATAATGTCAAAACCTTGTTTTAAAGTGGTCTTAGGGACGTCATCCTCCTTGATCTGTAACTGGCGATACCCTAATCGCAAAACGATATTTGAAAACACCATCACACCCTTCATGTGATCAAACAGATCATCAATCCTTGACAATGGATATTGATTCTTGATCGTCGCCTTGTTCAATGACGATAGTTAGTGTAGAGCCTCCATAACCCATCCTTCTTTATTATGAAAATAAAAGGTGTGCCCCACGGTGATGCACTTGGACGTATAAGTCCCAAGTCGAGCAACTCCTTCACTTTCATTCTCAACTCTTGTAACTCTAGGGACGACATCTGATAAGGCATTCTAGCTATCGATTCAGTCCCCAGTTTTAGGTCTATGGTAAACTCCAATTCCCTCTCTGGCGGCATCCCAAGTAACTCCTCCAGAAAGACGTCCGCAACTCTCTCACCACCGGAAGGTTTTCTATACATTTTGCTACTCCCTTCTCATTTAACGCAATGATCGCATGAAGCTTACATCCCTTGTGCACGCTCTTCCATACCTACAAGGAAGCGATGAACCTCAGGGAAACTCCTTGGTTTCGTCCTACTATCACGCTTCTCTGACCCTCATTTTTGACCAATCTCAACCATTTCATCTTACAGTTGAGTATCACCTCATGCAATTCCAACCATTCCATACCGATCACGACGTCATAAGATCATAAGATCATGACGTACAGGTTGGCCCTAGTGACAAACTCTCCCAGGTTAAGGTACAACCCGTAACCTTTCCTCCAACCCTCTACTTTCTCCCAAAGTCATCTATACAAGCTAAACACATCCTGTTCGACTGTCTTACTTTAATCCATTTTTAGCATTGCACCAGAAATGGAAACTCTCGATAGCATCAGGATCAATCAAAACACTAAGTGTCTGGTCAGCGACGGTACCTGACATTTCAAGCACAATTGACTGGTGCTCTGCCCGACGGTTATTCATTGCTTCATGAATCCGATGGACCTTGCTCAAAATCCCACTCTAGTGGGTCCGGCTCATCCATATGCTCTGACCCCTTCCTCTAGGCAGTAATGCTGGTAAGGTGTTTCTCGACAATCCAACACAGTTTATTCGGTCCAGTAATCCTAGTACCCAAAGTAAAAGTTGCGTTCTAACAATAAGGCCCAACTCGAACTTCTTGACCTTAAGTTTCTGGGTGATTTGGTGCAGAGCATAATGAAGAAACTCCATAAAATGGGACTTGTACTCAGGCATCATACGACTACCTTGTCACAAGGTGTCAAACTCGTTGAGCTGACGCTCCACGAATTCCTCAGAAAGATACCTCTCCTAGAATCGTTCCTTAAATAGTTCCCACGACACGTCCTCAATGGCCAAGTTCAAATGCGGTAGGAGCGTCTTCCACCATAGAAGAGAACTCCCCTTTAGTTGAAAGACCTCCATGCAAACCTTCATGTTGGAGGTATATTCGCGAAGTGCAAAGGACATCACCATATTCTCCAACCAGGCCTCGGTGGCTATGCCATCCGGGGCACCAAAGAACTCAGGAAATTTGACCTTCTTAAGGTCACGGTGAATGCTACCAGTACCAATAGAAGCGCGCGGTGGACCCCCAGGGGTACAGGTGCCATGGCCTCATCTCAGTTCCGATGGTGCATCAAGGCCCTTTAACAATACTTGTAAGGGCCTTGTCAGACCACCATCATCCCTTAAAACAAGCGAATATGTCCCAAAGACTTGCTCTTCCCCTTGTGGATTCGACTCCGAAGGTGTGGGAAATTCTGGAGGCATCGCACCTCCTTCCACGACACCACTTTGCGAACCTCAGAGGCATCCTCAAATGCGATCACCACATAGACACATTAAGGTTTTTAATTAACGCAAGGGTTAATACTCACGGGTTTATTGTAGGGGAAATCCTGGCAATCCACAGTCGCAGGGTTGAACCCACTATGATACCATATGTAACAACCCCATCGTTACGACTATCAGGGTAGTAGAGGGTGCAAAATTTTGGTTTTAAAACAGGACGAAAACAAGGATTACAGCTAAACAACACATCTAACAGCAAGCACCATACCCGTAGAACAGGCAACAGACAACTATGACTCCACGTACAGGCACAAGAGAAAAGGGGTGAAACATGTGTAAAAGAACAAAGAGGAACGACTACCTGCCCGACATAACTATGACCATGCCTACAAGCTCAGGGACAAAAACCACAATATCAACACAATGGTCTCGACGACTAGTCACTAGAACCCCTATGGTACGCAACCCAACACATGAAGGTGTTACAGCTCAAGGGCCAAAAATGAACTAACAATGATCAACACTCTCACAGCAGGGAGCACAGACTCCGACCAAGTTATCATTCACCTCTATCCAATAGGGCATGCCATGATCCCTTCCATAGGGATCATGTCGTCCCCAGGTGATAGGCGCAACATTAATCCTGGCGCAGCGTAACCTATCTAGACCTGAACCCACAAAAAGTTAACACACTAGGATATCAATTAACTATCAACCCAAGAAGACAATCCCCAGGCATCCCCCTTGACTAGTCAATAAGACGCAAGGGGACCCGACGACTAAAACATTCATACAACACAATAAATTCCTTGCGCAACCATTTCTATTGCAACATCCATCAATCAGAGCACCTTAAGGTAAGTATTATCGACATTAGGCTCCTTGTAACGACCTTCCAATGCCAATATCGAATAAGTGTTTTCCTAAGGAGGAATTTGTTGTCTTTCATCGTGAAGCCAAAATAACATTTCTGTCTATTAATTAAGCCTTTGTCTAACTTGCTTATTTTCTAACTGTGAACAAGTTGAGAGGGTCCTCTAAATAATAGAATGAAGAAGTGTTGCACATCGGGTAAGTTGAATTTAAAAGGTTGAATTTCATAACTGAATACCTCAATCCTTGTACTATTTAATACCATGTTATTAAATATTGATTAATGGTTATTGTAAGTATGTAATACTCGCTGCCAAAAATAAAAGGTTGATAACCCATCAATCCTATCCTATTTAATTGAAAAAAAATAGATTAAAAGATTACCTATAAAATGTTCAAGATTTTACTTTTGCTCTTAAGTTTCTTGAGTCTCCGTTACTTTGATCCAGGTTGTCTTCTTCACCAGTCCTGTCATTCCATCACGATATATAAAGGTTTGTACTACTGTTTCTAATGCAAAGAGTAAGATAATCATCCTTGTTTAAAGGATCTAATAGTAATGAGATCATTGTCCCCAGCCAATTACTGTCCAAAACTATGACGTTAAAAATCACAGGCTATCTAACTGTACACTTTCATGGAAGACAACAATCAATGCTATCTAAACTTGTTGTGATAGACAATAAGTTTCGCGGAGATGGTTAGATGGGGTTGCTACTGAACAAGAAGCCAAAAAAAATAAATTAATGAACATGTGCCTCTAAGAATTCCCATGTGGGATAGAAAATGGATTTATTCAAAGTTAACGAATTAATTACTTCGGAATAAAATTAAAATATTTAAAAATAAAAGGAGGATCCTGTCAAAGTCAAGTTTGAAATTCTCATCTAACCAACGCCCAACGAACGCCAAAATGTAGGAATGAGTCAACGAATAAATTAGGAAACGATTATTCCCCAACGATAACAATACATTTGATGTAAATCGAAAGTTGCGAACACCATCATGAAATCCACTCAGATATGAAATCAAGATTTAAAACCAACACCGGACACAACACTCTCTAGTTAACTCTATCTATGTCGATTTCCTGGATAGAAATTTGAGTTTTTAATTTTCTTCCCGGATCTGTGCGTTGCAATGGCGGATGGAGGCATTGTGGTGTTGGATGGATCACATATTAGAAATGCGCTGCTAAGACTTGAGCGAAGGATGGAAGCGTGCCATCTCGATGAAGGAATCTCAGGACCATTATCAATGTGCAGGAGATATCTCTGTTAAAAAAATTTACCGTGAAAATTGTCTACGCAACACGCAGGGTAAATGTTGTCCGCGTATCAAGCAGAGGTAGTTGGTGGAGGTACTGGCTATCAAGGTTAATGTTGTTTATCAAAGTAAAATTTGCAGAGATGATACACCTTGCAAGTTAAAACATTGTCATTACACAGCCATGATGCATCTATAACATCGTTGTCCATCAAATAATATAGCAATTTCACTGTGTGTTGTTCTAAGTAAAATTCGCTACCCAGTTTAACGCTACAATAATATTGGCTACCACATGGAATGCATTGGTAGCCCTATTATCCATCCATACTCATAAATAAATAAAAATTGTCATTAAATTGCTAGGAATTATGTTTTCATACCCTTAACTTACCAGGAAAATTAATAAAATGCAAACAAGTGAGAGAGACCCATAGGGTAAATTCTGTTAGAATATAGAATATGGTGTACTTGTTTTACCATTGACGATAACTTCATCACCCAACCATAGGCTGAAGCCTCCCTCCGAGCACCTTAACCTTGACTGAGAATTCCTCCGGAAGCAAACCCTAGGCTAGATAGCCAAACAAGGAGTAGCGCATCAATCCCCAAGAATAGCGCATCACAAAAAGTTGATTAGATAGTCCAAACCCTAGACAAGAGATATTCAAGCCAATACTAAGAACTTGTTTCTGCTGCAGCTACACCTACAACCCTCCTCCAAACTTGCGCACCAAATTGCAATTGCAGTGCACACCAACTGGGAAACTGCAATTCTGAGATGTTGCAAATGAGAACTGGTGCCCTGTATTTATATTGGTTCTGCCAGATTTGTTGGGGCCGACTTCTCCTTCTAGATAGTGTCTGTTCAGTATATTATTATTATTTATGGCCAAATTCTTCTCTTGGAGGCTAATACCCTAATATAAATTATCTTCTTGAGACGATAAGGCTTCTAGAGTTATTAGCCAACTCATTAGGGTTTCTCTTGCTTCTCGGAGTCTTCTATTCTCGTTAGGTTCACACGTGGGGGTAAATACCTCCCACAGCTACCATAATATTAAGACTCTCTCCTAGCTAGAGAGGTATTTACATGTAATGGACTTGAGCACAAAACATACCATTTACCTAGTAGCATCAATATAGTCATCTAGACTATTTCATGACTAGATAATGAGCATCACCATCACCATCAGCTACATGATTTCTCGAAACCATACTTCATCTGAGTAGTTAAATATGATGTTGGATAAGTCACTCTCACCATAGAGTGATAAAAGGAGTAAAGCCTTTGAACTGTTTTCCATCTGGAAAATCTCTGTTCATCATTCATCTGAATGGTCATTATTTCAAATAAATTGTTGATAGTCTTCAAGGAAATTATAACAAAGATATAACACACATGTGTCTATTCATAGTAGTACATAGCTACAATCCAATGGTTCACTACCACATCAAGTAACACATAAGTACTTGATCAACAACGTATGGTTGCAAACGGTGAGACATATTCACCACAGTAGTCCTCATCTACTGTCATATAGTCTTCATAACAAACATCTGAGAGCATCCTGCATAGAAACAATGTTATGA
>SNQJ01S0065643.1:43983-58586 GCA_010110895.2 Picea sitchensis
AGGTTTTTCAAGATTATAGAGTTTGGAAAAACACTTAAAAGAGAACTCTCTTGGTTCCTTTTTCGTAAAATAGTTTGAATGAGACCGAAAAAGAGATAAATTATCGCTCACCAGATGCTTACTTCAAATACTTTATCAAGCGTGAAAATAGCAAGGTCACTTGACGATCTTTTCATGTTTAGAGAGTCTGAAAAGAGCTTAAAGAGGACTCTAGGGGGGTTCCTTTTTTGTATAACCTTGTTGAGCCCGAAAAAGTGATAAAAGTACGCTCGATCATGTTCTCATGTATTTACAAGCGCAAGAATGGACAAAGACCACGCTCTAGGTTTTTATATAAAAACCATAAAAAATGATAAAAAACACGCGATAACAAAAAAAAAACATGTTCGTATCTCTGTATTTGATAATCAAAGTCATCACGCCTGCAAGAGTTACACTCAACATGACATTAGGGATTAGGGTTTAATCGATAAATAATCATAAAAAACCAAAATGATATAGTAAAAGTAAATAAAAGGAGTAAATACTCTTTTTACCACATCATTTTTACATTTCCACTATTGA
The DNA here is from genome assembly GCA_010110895.2 of Picea sitchensis. Classification (NCBI taxonomy): domain Eukaryota; kingdom Viridiplantae; phylum Streptophyta; class Pinopsida; order Pinales; family Pinaceae; genus Picea; species Picea sitchensis. The sequence continues at coordinate 44,548 of SNQJ01S0065643.1, forward strand.
GCTCAAAAAACCCCTCTTTTACCCTCCAAGTTCGGCGTCAGATTGCAGGAGCTATGAGAGACCATTCAACGAGCTGTCTACGACAGTTAGGTAGGCTCTTCATCCTTAACACTTTCATGGTTTAATTTTGTAATTTCACTGGTTAAAATTTTCATTTTTAGGTTGATTTTCAAAGCCCTACATGCACGCTTCCATTCTCGCAGGAAGGTTATACGGGGCCTGCGAGAATGATTCATTCTCACAGGTGAGCCTAAATCCACCTACGAGGTTCTCGTACTGTGCACACAGGGCACCTGCGAGAATCACAAAGCCCAATTTTTTTTTTTTTTAATTTTTACCCAATGAAAAATATCCAAAGCATGAAAAAAGTTGTTAATCCTCTTATTGTGTTCCTAATGCAGATAATTGGCCATCAACATGGTGCTTGAGTGGCGCGAAAGGGAACATGAAGAGGACAATACAATGGCCGAAAATAATCCACCTACCATAGTTTCTTTGAGAGACTGTGGGCTCTTGAAGTACTTTCGCAACCAGGGCATGAGCGCCCAAGCCAGACTATTAGAGCACCTGGTTCGTATGTGGGACCCTGATCAGTAGGTGTTTCATGTGGGGGTCCATACGTTGTTCTTTGACATTGAGGACATTTACTTTTTGACTGGTTTGTCATGGTGGGGGTACTATGTGAGCCTGACAGGTAGTAGAGGTGGTGGGCTAAATATGAGTGAGTACTGCAATTTACACTGCATTCCCGAGGCTGAGAGAAAGAAAGGAAAAGTGGCTATCTGGGGGGTACGAGACTTAATCCTCCATACTATCCTTTTCACTATAGTTCGGATGGCTGGGAGTTCTGCTCCTCACATGGAGTTACAGAGCTACTTCCAGTATGTTATTGAGTGTACTAAGCCTCGAGTGTTCAACTGGGCAGATGTTGTTCTTCGCAGTATTAAAAAGCAATTGACCAAATGTAGGTGAGGTGACCTGAAGCAATTCGGGTACAGACCTTTGTTGGTATCCTTCTTCCTTGAGCAAGTCCCATTACTGAGGCTACAGGTGGAGTGGAATTTACCGGCTCCCAGGGATCCACGGATGCTGATATGGTGTCAGCTCATGGCTCGACACGTAGCAGGACCGATCATCAAATATGATGATACTTTCTTTGACTAGCTTCAACCACATATGTTGATGGTTGTTGACTATGCTTATGCTGGGCTGGATTTCTCAGGAGATTCGGATTTGGTATCGCTAGAGGATGCTCAGTGGGGGGACCTTGGTAAGAAGTACACACATTTTTTCCTTTTCAAATGTTTTTGTGAATTTTTATCATATTCAAATTCTTTTGTTTTATATGTTCATCCAAAAAATAATACAAAATCGTTTGTTGATAACACAGATGTTGGACCTTACAGACCTCCTGGAACTTCTCCCATTCAGCGGCGAGGAGAGGTAGCGGTAGCACAATAGTATGCTGAGGATTACCAAGTGGTGGAACAGAATCTAGAAGGCCTGACTGCAGACATTCCATACATGACTCTCGAAGAGGTTCCACGACACGATCAGTGTCATACTATAGGGGTATCAGCATCTATGAGTCGACTGCTCCGTAGGGTTGCTAGGGCAGTCATGTGTTACCGTGAACGTCATCCATGATATCACTTTGTAGAAGCTATGAGCTTCAAATTTTGACATTTTGGTCATCGGACAAACTTTTTGTAAAAAACTCTTTTGATCGTTATATATACAGATGGCTTCTACCGGTTTACCTTATATCGTGTGAATTTTTGATGTGATCGATTTATAAATGATTCAAATGTCTATCCAATACATAATTAGCCAATGTATCTGTTAATGTATTTAGACATCTAGGAATATGCTGATATTCAATGTAATCAAAATAACGCTCCAAGAGGCGAATTCACAAATACACCCATAATAAAGTAGGACTTTGAATGGTATAAACATTACTTAACTATAGTACTATAAGCTGCGAATTGAGACGCACAACCAAGTGACGAATTTCGAGTGAGATAATATCAACCAATAATTCAATAACGACACTATACTCTGCAATGTTGTTGGTTGCACGGTCGAGACACACACCTCGTAAGGAGACAAGTTCATTTGTAGGGGTGTAAATTTTTCACGCAACAGAAGCAAGGTTCTGAGTACTACGGCTAGCGCCATCAGTGAATCCAATATAGGGTAGCGAAGACTCCGACATCTAAAAATCAAGCACAACGTCACATAAGGGCAAAGACTAAATAACGACAAAAAAAAACTATAGTAACACACAAAAAGTATGATACATTAAAAATACAAGTACTTGTGCACAAATGATTTAGGCATAGTACTTCTTCAAGTACAGCCCATTCTTGGGTTCACTCAAAGGGATACCATCGTAATCTACCAACTCATATGCTCCTTTTTCAAAAACTCGGAGAATGATATAAGGACCTCGCCACATGGGTTCGAATTTCCCAGCTCCTAACAAATCTCGATCCTGTTCATAGAGAAGAACAAGATCACCTTCGTAAAAAACACGAGGCTTGACATGCTTGTCATATTGGACCTTAACACGCTTTTTTTGGGCTTCTATTACTAGGGTGGAATTACATCGAGTTTCATCTAATCGCATTAGATACAATAGACGTTCTTCTTCAACAGAAGTGTTTGGTAGGAGTTCAACAACTATTTTCAGAGAGGGTATCTCGCATTCTATAGGGAGAATGGCTTCCACACCATAGACTAACCGAAAAGGTGTAAACCCAGTAGCATACATAATAGATGTCCGGTACGCCCACAATGCTGAAAACAACATTGTGTGCCAACTTGTTTTATGGATTCCTATCATCTGTCGAAGCATAGTTATGAGAAAATTGTTGATCGCTTCGACCTGGCCATTAGCTTGTGGATAATAGGGCGTTGAGCTATCATGGAAAAGACCCAACTTTTCCGTAAGTTCAGACATCATAAAATTCCTAAAGTGGCTACCATGATCAGTGACGATAGCTTGGGGAACACCAAAACAAGCTATGACGTGGTTAAAAAGAAACAAGGTTGCAGTCTTTCCAGTGTTGTCAAATGTCGGCATCACCTCGACCCATTTCTTAAAGTAATCAACAGCTACAATGATGTAACCATGCCCCCCGGCTGAGTGAGGGTGACATGTCATGAAATCGATACCCCATTTCACAAAGGGACCAAATGAGACCACAGGATGAAGAGGAGCAGGATGTGATCGAGTTTTCTGGTTGCAGGTTTGGCAGGCATGGAATTTCTGAACGACAATAATGTAGTCGTGAAACAAAGAAGGCCAAAAATACCCTGCGCGTAAGATCTTCTGCGCAGTAGCATACCCAGACATATGACCACCACATGCTCCAAAATGGCATTCATTCATATATTTCTTGGCTTCATCGAACGTTAGACAACGTCGAAAAACAGACTCAATCCCCCGACAGTAAAGAGTATCCCCGAGGATAATGTATTGAAGAGCTTGATAGCGAATGCGACGTCAGTCAGTACTATACAAAGTAGGCCAAAAAGTCTAGGTTTGGAGATATATAATGATATCCCCATACCAAAGATCATCAGTGCTAATAAGGAAAAAAGATTCATCGGGTAATGAATCAACTGCTATAGTTTCCGTTGCAGAATGAGGAAAATCGCATATCAACTCAGCAAAAACTAAGGACTTCTTAGACTTGGCACGATCAAATTCCAAGTCAAACTCCTAGAGTATTACGATCCATTTTGAGTATTTTCCCCCAAGCAATTGACGTGTCAAAATGTGTTGCATAGGGTTGCAATGAGAAATGACCATAGTTTTTCATGAGAGGATATAGTGCCGGAAGCGTTGGATGGCTTGAACGACAGCCAAGGCCATTTTTTCAACATGTTGATACTTGATTTCTGTTGATGTGAGACTTCGACTCAAGTAGTAAATAACATGTTCGTCTTGTGCATCATCTTCTTAGATGAGAACCATGCCAATAGTGTACTCCGAGGCAGCAAGATAAAGGAAATAATCACAACTGTAATTGAGAGGAAAGAGAAGCAGAGCTTGTGTTAGGGACAACTTCAAAGCTTCAAAAGCGTTGTTGGCAATGGTATCCTAGACGAACTCTGTGTCCTTTTTTAATAGCCATGTAAAACCACGAGTTATCTTGGCGTAATTAGGGATAAAACGACGAAGAAAGTTTGCTTTCCCCTGCAAACTTTGCAACTCGCAAAGTGTAGAAGGAGGAGGGAGATTAAGGATCACCTCAACCTTAATAGGATCCACCCGAATCCCTTGATGTGAAACGATAAAACCTAGAAGACGGCTGGATTCTACACAGAAAACACACTTATGCGGATTTAAGCATATACAGTAGAACCAACAACAAACGAAAATGGCTTGGAGGTGGGTAGGTTGATCGACTCTGTGCATAGAATGAGAGGGTAAATTGTCCAAATAGGGTTGAACGATGTGCTTAATATTATGAAAAGCATAACACATAGCACATTGAAACGTTGCACCAGCGTTCTTAAGACCGAAAGGAAGTTTCTGATAGGCAAAAGTACCCCAAGGACAAATAAAAGTAGTCTTATATTGATCCTCGAGAGCAATGTTAATTTGATTATAGCCGGAGAAACCATCCATGAGAGAGAATATTTCACTTCCGGCGCAGTCATCGACAATCTGATTGACCAAAGGGGTAGGAAAGTTGTCCTTTGGAAAATATTTATTCATATCCCTATAATCAACACAAACACGAATATTGCCTCCTTTTTTGTCAATCGGGACAGGATTGGAAACCTAGTCTGTAAGAGCCACCAGATAAATAAAGTCGGCTTTCAGATGTTTCTCAACTTCGAGCTTTATAGCAGCTGCTTTACGTGGGTGAACTGGATGAAGGCCTTGTCGAACAGGTTTAGCGCCAGGGTATGTATTTATCTCATGTACAACAATTGCAGGGTCGATACCGAGCATCTCTTCATAGCTCCAGGTGAAGATGTCATGAAATTCTTTGAAAAGAGACGTATAGGTGACGATTTCATCCGGGGAACATGAAGCTCCAATATGGACATTTTCGATAATTACAGGTTTAACGGATATGTTAATGGGAATCGTGGGTGAGATATTACTTAAGTTCCCTTCAGCAAACACATCGTGTGTAGTCGCAAGAACCATCGAGATGACAACAACGGTCGACAGAGTTGAAATCTGTTGGTAGTTCTCAAGAGTGTGTTGTTCCAGAAAGAGAATGGAACGATGATTCCCATCGTCCCAAGGGGTGTCCTCCATGATGGACATGATCATCTCGTCAGTGGGAAAAATGACATGAAAAGGATCGGGAGACAACTCATCAAGAGAGGGAGTAGAAGGTGTTGCCGATTGAATGGCTTGATAGGTGGATTCAATCGGACTTAACGACATGGTGTCGCCGAAGCGAAGATGATCTCCAGGGTCAGGGACAATCTAAGGGTCGTGAGACGCAGGAGGTTCATGAGGCATGGTGGAGATCATGTTGATAGAAGAAACTGACGAGCGTGGAACATCAGGCGGTGGAATGGGGAAAGTACCCATTAACGAGGAGTCCTTTAAAAGTCCTACACCGACATTCTCATAACCCAGCGGGGTTTTAGCAATAAATGGGACGTTTCCAGTACGAGTATCGGAATTAAAGAAGGCGAGTTTGTCGACGGTAACAACCTTTCCTTGATGACGGAAACATACTACACAGAAGAGGGTCGACACAACAGCGTGCATGGAATCAATCCAGCTACGGCCAAGCAAAAGATTATAATCAAGGGGAGCGTCGAAGACTTCCACTTCAACTTGGACCATTTTACCTTCTAGCGTGATCGACAACGAAGGAAGAACACCGTAGGGCTTAAAAATAGATTCATTAAAGGATTTAAGAGTGTTTTGTGATTCATTCAAGGAAGGAGAACCAATGGCTTTCCAACAAGCAAAAGACATTACACACATCGAGGCACCCTCTTTGATAACAGCTCGGCAAATGTTCTTTTCAGAAAGAACAACTTGTATCTGGAATGCGAGTTGAGGGGGTAACCTTGGAATGTGATCATCCAAGTCAAAGACTATTAAATTTGTATCCATTGGGTCAATTCCACCAATAACTTTCAATAGTGTCTTCCGTTGTGCAGGACAAGTTTGAAGGACTTCAAGGGCTGACATCGCAGAAGGGGCTTGGGCCAAATATTCAATAATGATGTAGTTCTAGGCCGCACGAGCATGAGGATTGAAAGATGATTTATGAATGACACCCTTAGGGGGGGGTCACAGAATTGTGTAGAGGCTTGGTCATTCGAGATGAAGAGGACGGTTGGTAGGTGGAGTCGTTGGAGAGGGTTGTACGAAAGAAAGAGGTAAATCTTCAACCTTCTCCTTAGATGGAGAATAATCTTTGGCGCGAGTCGTGAGTGCAACATTGTTCTTCTTAGAATCACCAGTACAAATCAAAACGTATGATGTAGTAGAATTAGATGGTTGATCATGAATGACCAACTGAGCCTGTTGTTGAGACGGGAAGGGTTGTGACAAGACAGCTGGTGTAGGTGGTTTCGGAGATCCCTGAAGGAACTCAGTGACCTCGGCATGTCATGGACAATCCTTCGTGTAGTGATCAGCACCACAGATAAGGAAAGGGTATCGGGGTTTGCGCTTATCTCGATCATCAACAGGAGAAGTTTTAGGTTGCTCTGCTTGAGTATTATTTTTTCCCTCCTTATTCTTGCCTCTCCCCTTTTTAGATTTGTTTTTACCGGTTGGGGTAGATTGAACTGCATTTACATCAGAAGTTTTGTCGGGGGGAGTCGCAGGAGACGGAGCATTTTGAACATTAGAAGAAGTAGACTTAGGGTTTGTGCTTGAAACAGAATGTGATTGGGCTTGGGCAGTACTAATCACACCGTCAGCTACATGCGAGGTAGCTGGAGTAGTCGAAGTGCTGGAAGCATTAGGACGAGGTAATTCAGGTAGTAAATCATAAAGTGTTCCCGTTTGTGAATAAACGAGGTCAAGATATTGAGCACGACTTATAGCCTGCTCTTCCGTGACAACGCCACCCATGGAAATTTCCTTATCAATTTCATTGACAAATGATTTTGTAAACCATTCTGCCAGTAACTGATCAGGGAGCTCAAGTTTAATGAGACGTCGTCTCCTTCACCACTCATGAATATGATCAGATATATGAGTGCCTTTATTTTGTTTGAAGGAAGTCAAAATCTTAGTGCCCATGTCATAACGGATCGATAACTGGTAATGCGTAAGGAAAGACATAGCTAGGGTGTTAAAATCAGAGAAGAAACCTCATGACAATTCAATATACCACTTCGTAGCAGAACCGGTAAGGGTTCGTTGAAAAAGATGTAAACGAATAGAGTCATCCATCAATGAGTTGGACAAACACCATAGGTGAAAAGTCATAACGTTATTGTTCGGGTCCTCTCCAACTTTACCGTCGAATTTAGGAATGTCTGATGGAAGCTTGGCAGGAATAACAGGCCATTGGGGAGAGTGACTAATAGGATCATTTAAAATCCTTGACAAATCCAGAAGATTTAAAGTGGCGAGAAAAGGTAACTGTCGATTCACCTACGGGTACTAGTGGCTTTGGGGAGGAAGCCATGTCGGTAAACTAGTAGGACCATAAGCAGTCTGCATATAATGTGAATATCTAGGCATATTCGGTGGTGGTTGGACAGGATAGTAGCTCATCGGATTATACCCCGGAACAGAAACTTGAGTTTGAGGATTCGACTCCCAAATGGGATTAAATGATCTTGGATATGGTTGGCCCAAGCTAGGGGGTGTTATGGACACAGCTGGAAACTGTTTCCCCCCAGTCGATTGAGGAGGATTTTGGATCAACTGATTCCAATACTGGGCCAAGATGGAGGTATTCTTTTCCCATAAGGCGGGATTGGTCTGCCCATCGAAGGTGGTGTTCCAATTGGATTTTTCCAACTAAGAGGGGGTTGAGTTATACTACCTGGCTGAGTTTGTCCACCAACTAGAAGCTGATAAGTTGGAGTGAATGATAGAATAGCTCCACTAGGATTAGGATTGCCAATAGAAGACGAAGAAGGTCCTCCAAAATAAAATTGAGGGAGTGTCAGAACAAAACTGGGAAGAAAGTGCCCAGAAGAAGAAGGACCACTAGGAGAGCCTGATGGTGTTTTCACATGAGTAGCAATGGAAGCATTCAATGCATGGTATTGATGGGAGTAAGACTAACCGTAGGTAACCCAGTCGGAACACTCGTAGTAGCTGGAAGATGGGCCATTTCAGCAGGGACAGTAAAGTGATAAGTAGTAGTCAACGATACTGTCTGTAGATTAGAGATTTCGAAAATCACAGGTGGATTGATTTCGGAAATCAAAGGTGAACCTGGACCAAAAAGGTCACGTCAGAAAACACCTGTACACCAAAAAGGATCTTGGCCTTCTATGCCTAGAAAGGGTCCAACTGGTGATCCAAAAGAGGTAACAACTAATTCTGCGGAAGAATTCAGTCGTCTAAAAGGATGCTGAGAATCACTATGAAGTCAAAAGTACTCTCGAGTATTTGTAATGCGAAAAGGTTCTAGAGAGTCAGTTTGTTCCACTTGTGGTGTGGTGATGACTGGGACTTCACTCTGCTGAGGAGAGCCTCCAGGTGTTGTGAACCTTCTAAATGCTCTGGAGATAAACCCTGCATTCTACGTGAACGACGTGGAGGAGCTATTGTAAATGAATGACAAACTTCACGAAGAAAATCCTATGGTCAACTCTGAGAAACAAACTACATGCGCTAGTAAACAAAATCTAGAAAGCAACACCAAACAAACAAGACCTTCTAATTTTGAAGCCACTGGTTGGTGATGAAATCCAACATTGTAACAACGAGACGAGAAGGGGTTGGGCTAGGGTGGAAAAGTTACACTGACGACCTGCTTAACGAACTTACACCCTGGTGCAAGCTCCCACACATAATCATGGGTATACACCCAAGGAGCCCGAGTGAGTTTGGTCAACGTCAATTCCAGGTACCGTGAAGACTTTCCCCTCCAAAGTCACCTTGGGTAAGAACCTAGAGAGATAGGCCACTAAGGTCACCACCAACAATAAACAAGCCTGGGGGGACAGTCGACAGCCTGATCCACATGCAAGGGCAGGGTATCTAGCCCGAAATCAACTCAAAAGGCTTCCACTCATCATTGTGGGTATACCTCTGAGTGATCCCCATAATATGTGCAATCTCTACACTGATATCGACAAAGCAGGGTGAGTAACTCTACCAATATCAATGTGACCTAGTGTTTGACCCTTGTGTTAGAAGGGTTTCCCAGGATAGGATGTTGCAAATGGAATTTAACACTCCCTAACACAAGATACTATTGTGTGTTTTGAGCTTTGGAGAGTGTATCTCTCTTCCTATTCCAAAGTGCTAGCCTAGATAAATGTTGGTGTAATAGAGCCCTAGAAAAGAGTTACTAGATAAATTTTATGATTACCCAATGTTTTTAAGAGCTGTTGTTTAATCAAAGGAAACGGAAGTGAAAATTATGTTGTATGACTCTGACCCAAAAATGAAAGGATGAGAATGAAATGTATCACTTTTCGTTCAATGAATCCTATGTATGGGAGAGTGAAAAAGTTTTCCAGATCAACCTTGAGCTATAATGCAAAATTTCCTTTAAAATGCAAATGCAAACAATCACTTATCAAATGAAAATTCTCTATGTTTCTTTTTCAATATTTCAACAATCTCAATAATTTGATTTTCAATGTTTTTGAAAACGAAAAGAATTTTTTGAAAGAAAAACTTTTTGTTCACTTTTCAAAAAGGACCCACACTATGACAGCGAGAGTACAAAAAATCAAAAACCAAATGAACAAGCAATGACAAACCAAATCAACTCTTTCAATGAAAAAAAAAATAAAGAGCAAACCAATGTAGTCTTTTCAAATGCAAAAGAAAATGATCTTTCAAACCAATAAGCAAATGAGAAAAAACCAAGCACTCAAATTTCAACCAATCATTGGTTCTTAACTAATCAAACACACTCAGATTCTGAAGTCAGAGAGAATGGTTTTGCCAAGAAAAGTCAAGAAACGAAAGTCAAGACACAAATGACAAGAAAAGCCTTGGAATCCTAAGACTGTTCATGCACACAAACAAATACAATAAATATATCAATCAATGGTCCAAGAAACTCTTATGAGGCAATCAAACTAATCTGGGTAGTTGAAAATACCAAAACTCAAATCCAAACTTTTGCAAAATTGTGTTCATAAGCAGGCAATGTTATACAGTGCGAGAATCACTGATTCTTGCAGGTGACCCTTGAGTAGGGTGCGAGAACCTAGGTCTAAAACCTAAAGGCGGAGTGAAAACTCTACCTATTCTCGTAGGCTTCAATGAAGTACAGTGCAAGAATTCCTAAACATAATAAAAAATTTGAAAAATGAAGCAAAATTGAAAAAGGCCTCTGGACCCAGAGGGTCTATCAGGATATCCTGAAGACTCAGAGATTGACAGGACAAGAGCAAAGGGAAACTAGACAAAATGGCCACAGGAAAACACAAAAAGCCACAAAGAAAATGGGATTGATCCCCAGTGGAGTCACCAATTTTGTTATTGGATAAATTCGTAGGTGCAGATACTAATCGATCTCCCTAGATCCACCTGAATCTAGAACAAAGCAAGATAGAACATGACTCTTTCCCTAGATTCTAACCATTGAATTAACTAGGAGACAAGAACAAGTAACATACCTTATTATCACTTCCTATGGTCTTTGTTGCTCCCACTTCGCTCCAGTACTCTCGTGCAGCCAATAACAAGACAACACAAATCAACAAAAGTGAAGAAAACACAATCTATTCAATAGTCAATCTATGTATATGATCAAGGAATTATACAATAAAGTGAAATAGATTTATGGGAAAGGGACATGCTACTGTATCATATTAATGAAAAGTAAAGATTACAACCTGAGCCTTGATGTCGCAAACTTCCTTTCGATGGCCCTTGGCTCCGACACACACACTTGCTCACTCTTTGCATGAAGAAGATCAACTCCTTTGGATGACCTTCCTGGAGTCTCCACGCTTTTGTAGCTTCAGTCCTTCACACAATTCTTTCACCAATTCTCCAATGAATCTTTCTTAAACTTTTCCATGAGAATTCCCTCAATATATAGGAAAGAATGAATTAGTTACTTGCATAAGAATGATCCCAAAATATCAGGGAATCTAGTACTAGGATAACCATTTGAATGCCATCTCATCTTTCTAGAAGATTCCCTTCTAGAAGAATCGAGAATTCATCTTTTTTCTTGCTTTAAGAAGAGTTCACACCCTAGCAGTTCAACACAGTGCGAACTTCTCGCACCCTGGCTTAAGGTAGCCTGCAAGAATCAGGTATTCTCGCAGGAAAATATACTAGCAGCCTGTGAACCTTCTTCAAAAATGAGATTTCTGGAAAGAGAAGAAAGTAACTTTTCTCAGGAGAAATTTCTTATGAAGAGCCTAAGTATACCATCATCAATACATCATCATGATGACCAAAATCATGGGTAACAACAGCTTCCATAATCATTTTGTTCTTCCTTTCAGCTACACCGTTCTATTGAGGATCATAGGGATTAGTGAGTTCCCTCTTGATTCCAACATCTCTGCAGAAGTTCACGAACTCTTTTGAGGTGTATTCTCCTCCGTTATCTGACTTGAGTATCTTAATCTTCCTTTCAGAAAAATTCTCTATCAAGGCTTTGAATTCCTTGAACTTGCTCAATACTTCATCTTTAGATTTCAAAAAATATATCCAGGTCTTACTAGAATAATCATCAATGAATGATACATAGTATACATACCCACTAATGGAGGATGATGGCATTGGGCCACACACGTACAAATGAATGAATTCTAGGACTCCTTCTGCTTTGTTGTCCCTTTTTGGAAAAGGGTTCTTGATATTCTTCCCTTGTGCACATCCATTGCATATGCCTTCCTGATTAACCTTGAGTTCTGGTAAACCTGTGAAAACTTTTCATATGTATGGTAGTGCCTTGTAGTTGATGTGAGATAATATTTTATGCCAAAGTTCGCATGAGTTTTCAATGGCATGGGTCATGGCAGTCTCTGAGTGACCCTTTAGCTTATATAAACCATTTTCTTCATTTCCAATGATGATTGCTTCATTTATGGTTTCTCCTCTAGCCCACATAATAACTTCTCCATCTATGAAGGAAAATCTATATCCTTTCTTGTCTAATGCTGAAATGGAGAGTAAGTTCTTCTTAAAGCCTGGTACATAGAGTACTCCCTTCATCTTTATTGAGTTTTCTAAAACTAGCTTGTAGTTTGATTCTCCCACTCCCTTGATGGAATATTGGTAATTATGTCCAAGTGTCACTTTCTGAGAAAACTTCTTTTCTGAAATACAAGAAAGGGTGTTTCTCTTACCTTTCATGTGCTTTGATGCACCACTATCAATGAGCCACGTGTCCTCTCCAGGTGTTACCAATACTGAGAGGGACGAGATCAAGACATGGTCTTTGATTTTTTCTCTTATCATCTTTGTAGGTGGCTCTTCATCTTCGACTATGTGGGCATGGTGCCTCTTATGTTTCCTCTTGTATTCTTCTTGTTTGAATGGACAAGAATTCACCATGTGTCCCATCTTATCACAATGATAGCATTGTATAGATGAGTAGTCTCTTTCTTTGCGTTGTCCTTTCTTCTGAAATCTCCTTGGATGATATTCTTTATTATTGAATCTGTTTGGTGGTTGAGGCTCTTTATGAGTCTCCTTTTGGAAGTAGGGTTTATTCCTTCCTCTTTTGGTGTGAGTAGCTAGGGCTTGATCATCATCTCTTGCTAGTAGCACTTCACCGTTAGCTACCCTTGTTTCTTCTTGGATGCATTCTTCCCATAGAATATCAAACTGCAACTTCCCCGATCTGGCACATATCATTTGAATGAATGCATCCCAAGGTCTTGTGAGACCATTTAGGGTTATCATTATGATTTCATCTTCATCTATGGTGTCTCCAATTGCTTTTAACTGTTCTTTAAACTATGAGATTCTAGAGAAATATTCTTGGATTGTTTCTCCTTTCTGTATTCTTGTATTCTTCAATTGAGATCTTAGATTCATCTTTTGGTTGATGTTCTTTCCTTTGTATAGTTTTCTTAGAGAATCAAACATATCTTTTAGAGTGTTCTTGGAAGACACATAAGGAATTAGGTGGTCTTTGATTGAGTTTGCAATGATTCTTTGAGCTCTAATTGAGTCCTTTTGATGCTTTGCTTTCTCTACGACATCTTTGGGTTCCGACACTTCTGCTTTGATGAATCTTGCTAGGTCATTCTCTACAAGGATCAGGCCAATCCTGTACTTCCAGGCATGAAAGTTGTCTATGCCTTCCAGTTTTTCAACAAGCTTCGTGCTTGCAAACGTCTTTTACCTAGAGCTAGGAAAATGACTGAAAAATGAAAATCCTCAAAATCAAATTTTGAACTTACTAAGAGGTGCGCTTAGCTGAGGCGAGTAGCCTGGTGTGCTTGGATTTGAGAAAATCCAACTTTTACCCTTCCACATTTGATTTGTGGATTTATGAACTGGTGCTTTTGGTTTTCTAGTACCTCTTATACTCTGATACTATTGGTACTTCTGGTTCTCTGGTTTTCTAGTTTTCTGGTACTTTTGTGAAATTAGGGTTTCACTTTCCAGGAGATCCAGCCACTGAAAAGGTGTGTTGATGATGCCAAATTGATCCTGAGGGGAGGGTGCACTTTTCTAGATGGTCTTAGGGTTGAAAAGCTCACTTTTGAAAAACCCTAATTTGCATGTACGACAACAATGACATTTTTCTCTTGCGAAAGATGCTTCCTTCAGCTTGGCTCTGATACCATGTTAATGTTTATGCCATTATTATAGTTCTTTGCAATTCAATAGATGACAACAACATAAGAACAAGATCACTGAGAAATACACATTCACAAGAGACACATCATTTATCCTAGGAAACCCTCTAGGG
>SNQJ01S0065643.1:58636-71774 GCA_010110895.2 Picea sitchensis
AGATGCTTCCTTCAGCTTGGCTCTGATACCATGTTAATGTTTATGCCATTATTATAGTTCTTTGCATTTCAATAGATAACAACAACATAAGAGCAAGATTATTGAGAAATACACAATCACAAGAGACACAACATTTATCCTGGGAAACCCTCTAGAGGAAGAAAACCCAGCAAAACTTCCTTATTATAGATTGCCAATACAATGCCAAGAGATAACTCTAGCTAAAATAGAAAGTCCTCTCCAAAATATGCGCCCCTCTCTCTCTCTCTTCTACAACTCGAAATCTGAAACTTGTCTCTCAGAAATGAGCAAGTGTGTTGTATCTAAGTGAGGCATTGGCCTCTTTATTTATACAAGTCTGACATGTGTGAAGTGTCTCTTCACTGGCAGGGCTGACTTCTCAAACTGGGTGGGTAAACCCATCTTTATTATAATTCCGGGCCTCTTTAATATCTGTTGGGGACGACTTCTTATTCTTCCTATTATAATTGTCTGTTGACCAATCCGCCAAAGGGGATTTGGTCCTATTACAATAACCGACATGATCAATCCATAATGGGGATTGATCCTATGAATAATATATCAGTAATAATAATAATACACTTTGCAACTACATTATTTCAACACTCCTCACCGAGTTGGGAATCCCAACTCACACAAGCTAAGTTAGTCAAGTCTAAAATTATGCAGCCTAACGTTACGCATAACAGAAGACCTCCATCATCATCCTCCTCCCTCCTTTATATAGATTTTCTAAGTCATTTAATTTCCCAAAATCCCTTTTAATTTATTGTTCAATAATTTAATTCATAATAATTGTCCACGTACATGTGTAATCCATCCCCTTCATTGCACCATAAATTAATTTCATTAATTAATTAATAACTCCTATTTCCCTCACCCACCTAAAAGAACTCCTAGGATCCCTCCTAGGTGTGCCCATATTCCCTTACAAGTTTTAATGACTTTCCCCCTTACTAATTTACTAGTTGAGTTTAATTTAGAAAATTCTTAAATGCTAGATACCTTGTGTTTCCCCTTTCTTTTTATGTTTCCCATTTTTTCTTAGTTTCCTAATTCTTTTAAATTTCCTTCTTTCCCTTTTCATTTAAAACTCAAATTGGCAGGTGTAGAAAATTAACTTTTTCCCTTTTTCTTTTTTAATTAATAAATTTTAATTAGCATAAGTGACAAAACAATTATTTTCCCTTCTTAAATTTTATCCCCCAAAATATTTTTATAAATTAAATGAATTACTTACCCCCTTCTCGTCACATGATTAATGATGGTTATCATTATTATTTTTTTATTTTTATTTTTATATAAATAGATAAAAAAATTTATCACAAGTATCACTTAGACCTAGACTTTATTTTCCTAGGTTGGGCGGAATTTTATTACGGGAAATGTTTTAAATATTTATTATCACATTATTCATCCTAAGGCCATCTAGGTTTATCCATTTACTAATTAACAACGCGACGTGACGTTCAGGATGCACTAGGTGCTCCAAGGGTGCCACTCGCCTCATTCTGTTTCCCTTGCGTGATGTGCCCTTCCAGACGCACTACGTGCTCCAAGGGTGCCACTTGCCTCTTTCCATTTTTCTTGCACGATGTACCCTTCAGGATGCACTACGTGCTCCAAGGGTGCCACTCGCCTCTTGACTGACTTGGTAAACATAAAAAACCCTTGGAGTCAATACTCCGCCAGGTGATCTTGTGAGAGACTAAGGGATTCTAAGGAATAAGGCCCCTAACTTATTTCGCACCCCTTAGAATCGTCATGAGTGACTGTTGCAGTCGACCCTCATGGAATCGTGGGTCTTATCGAACTAGGTAATCATTAACCTACAGTTCAAGTAATGGTGGGAGTACTAGTAGGTTGTGGCAGGGTTGTTTTCCACACCTCTCCCTCAACGTTTCTGGTAGTCGTGTGTGACCCCTCTACTCCACATGTGAGTCTGGTCGGCAAGCTATCGTCAGCGTGCATCATCAAGGAATCATGTCATAAATATATCCATAATCATATCATCTAATAAAATGCACAAATGTCATATATACAACAATCAAACCCCAATAGTCCACTGTCTGACTCGATCCAGAGTCCAAGGGATTCCATCGGTGCCTCGACATCCTCGAGGTCCAAAATCCTGCATACTTAGGAAGACTGAGTCAATAGAACTTGTCTATGTCAATACATCAAAAATAACATGTCATTAATTCATAATGCCTCATAATCATAATCAACGACCATTAATATAATAATTTGGATCACTTGCAAGCAAGTGTCCTCAAAGAATAAGTTCGCACAGTGTGCACAAGAGTGGGATGTTACATTGTAGAACTAACGTTTCTTGACCTCCCCAATGACAATATCCATACTGAATCACCCTATGAGTACAACTTTTTTCCAAATGAAATTTCGCTCGAATTTTTGTATTAATAAAAATTCATTTACATCTTCAAGAAGCTTCCCAAAGGATATCTCCACTGAAAAAACAAATTTACAATCCGACAAAAAAGTCAAACTAAAAGTTCTTTCATATATCCGGGGACTCCAAGTCTCCCTCTAGTTCAACCTGGATATAAAACTAATAGTATTCCATATCAATACCAACGATTATATAGCACACTCCGCAATCAAGGGATGATTAATAAGAAAAAGACAAAAAAGGCATTCAAAACAGATTAATCTGAGACATAGGACTCGTCCTCCCATCAATCATTGAGAAAAAAATTAGTATTCCTTTTTGTTCCAACAATGCTTGCGTGGAAAGGGAATCTGCCTCTTTATTGTGTTCCCGAAATATGTGTGTGAACTTTATTTCTTGGAAATTTGTGGTGATCGATCTTGTCCTGCGCATCTGACCTTCAATTTCAGTAGCATGTAGATTATTTTTTTGGTTCATCCAATCTATTATGACTTTAGAATCACCCAAAAGATTTAGTCTATTGATATCCCATAGTTTTGCAAGCGTAACTGTCACCCATACACCAAACAATTTCGCTTTGGTATTTGTACCCCTCCCGCAGTTGATAAACCATCTGATTACTTCCCAATCAAGCTATATTATCACTCCCCCCGCACCACAAATTGTTCTTCCTCTGATTGATGCCCCATCAAAGAAAGCAACAGTGAAATCCTCCGAATGTATGAGAGGTCTCTTGTACCTGGAAAATAATTTATGTTAATGTGCACGAGCGTTGTATGCCCCAATAAAACTACGATTTACAGCCCCAATGGATGGTTTATTATCTTCGAATAATGGTTGGTTCCTTTCGAGCCAGATAAACTAGTGTACCAAAACTGCCAGATTTGTGGGCACAGTTTTATCTAGAACCCAGGAAGTAAAAACCAAATTGAAGTTTTCCCCCTCCCACCGGTTTTTAACACTAAGGTAGGTAGTCTCTCTGGCCCAAATACTCTTGGCGAAAGGACACTTAACAAATAAATGATCGCAGTCTTCATTTTTATTCTTGTAGATCATGCAAATACCCGGTCCCTGCCAGCCTTTCCTCTTTAACATCTCCCAGGTCAGAATTTTATTTTCTAAAACCATTGAGATAAAGAGTTTCATATTTAATTGGACATTCCACTTCCAAAACGATAGATTCCATCCTGTTTGCGTCGGGAGATTAATTGTTGAAAGAATAGATTTATAAATGTTTTTAACTAAAATGATGTTGGATGCATCTCCTCTTGTCCATAAAAGATTGTCTTTGTTGCCTTGTAGAGAAACCCCAACAACATTTAATTGAAAGAAAAAATTGTCCCATTCTTCCTTTTGAGAATTCTTCTTCCCCAAAACTATTCCATCGAGCCATGATTCCATCAATGTAATAGGATTTGAATCGGTCGTTGCATTCGCTAATACTATTACATTTTTTTTATGCAGGCATGCAATCGTTTCATCGGAGAGGAGTGCAGTTTCCCCCATACCTACGATGTTTTCTTTGTCGATTTTGATATGCTGACTAGTGCCAGGCACCTAGCTCAACCACTGTTTAATGATGTGTATCGATCGGACTAATATAGTCCATATTTTGGACGCACCTTTGGTCTTGTGTTCCGCCAATCTAAACTAGTTTATCAAAGATAAATTTGGAAAATATTTGTCCTTTAGAATGCTCTACCAGATGCCCTCATGAGTGAGCACTCTCCAAAGAGTGCTAGCTGTCAGTGCCTTGTTGAAGAAGAGAAGGTTTCTTAAACCCCAACCACCATTTTTCTTTGGTTGGGAGAGGACATCCCATCTCCACAGGTGGAAGTTTTGAGTGTCTTTTTGTCCATTCCAAAGGAAATGGAACATCAGTCTTCTGATTTTTGCTAGCACTAATCGTGGAATAGATTCCAATGACATCCAGTAGACTGATTGTCCCTCCAAAACAGATTTAATAAGAATGTATCTCCCACCCAATGAAAGCCAACGATTACACCATTTATTTATCCTTTTGGTTACAAGAACTAGCAACAACCACTTTATAAAAGTGGTTGATATATGTCAATTGACACCATTAATTTAGAAAAGTGAAAAAACGACGTCGATCGATGCATATCAACCACTTTTATAAAGTGGTTGTTGCTAGTAGACGGTCGACATGCCATGACGAGACCATGAGGAGGCGACCATTAATATATTAATTAATTATTACATTAATGTTATATATAATAGTAATGTAATAATGTAATACATTAATGTATTATATTAATGTATAAATTAAAGTATTGATTTACATTAGTGTAGAATGTATCCTATTAATTTATTAATTGATTAATATAATAATAATGTATTGTACTAATTAATTATTACATTAATACATTATTAATTAATACATTGTTAAATTATTAATACAATAATAAAGTAATGCATTAATAATACAATAAATACATTAAATGCCTTAATTAATGCATGCATTAAAGTATAGAGACTAATTGATTGATATATTAATAAATACATTATTAAGTGATTAATACCTTAATAAATATATCATGGTTTCTTGTGGTCATGACTATGAATGACATTAAAACAATAATAAAATAATACATCAATAAAGTAACAATACATTACTAATGTATTGATACATAAATGTAATGTATAAATTAAAGTATTAATTTACATTAATGCATAATATAATGTATTAATAAATTGGTATATTAATAATGTAATATATTAATTAATTAATACATTGATAAAGTAATGTATTAATTAATTAATACATTTCTAAACTATTAATACATTATTAAAGTAATAATACATTAATAATACATTATTAAAGTATTAATACATTAATACATTAGTGGACAATGACCATGACCATGGTTAACTTTGGTAGACCTTAGTTGATTTTGGGAAGGAAAGGTTGACTATGGTTGACCATGACCATGGTTGACTAGGTTTTTAATGGTCAACCATGCCCATGGTTTACCTTCGTTGACCATGTGGATCTCATTATGGTGGGCCATGTTGATTGTGTTTAACCATAGTTTACTATGGCTCTACTACATTGCAATGTTGATAATGTTTTGGTTGTAAGATCACATTGCAACATCAACTTTTGTTCATAAGATCACATCGTAACGTTATGGTCATCAAATTATTACGAAGGGTTTTTGTTGGTCACATTATGACATTGGAATAGGTTTTTCATAGTTCGATAGTGGGTTATGTTCGTCACATTGCGACATCAAAAAATGTTCGTCTTATTGCAATGTTGGTCTATGTTTGTCACATTCCCACATTGGGTTGTGTATATCATATTGTGACCATTGGTAGAGTCTGTCCCATTGTGGCATTTGAAAATGTATGTCATAATGTGACGTTATGATATATGCATCACATTGCAAAGCGAGGATATGTTTGTCGCATTGCAACGACAGGGATATATTCATCACATTGAGACGACCATTTAAGTTCATCACATTGTGACGACATGGCTATGTTCATCACATTGCAACACCTGTAATACATTATTAAAGTATCAATACATTATTACATTAATTGACAATGACCATGGTTGACCATGACCCTGGGTAACTTTGGTAGACCTTGGTTGACTTTGGGAAGGAAAGGTTGATTATCGTCCTAGGAAATGGTCCTATGATTGCAATGTTGGGATATGAATGTCACATTGCGACATTGGGTTGTGTACATCACATTGCGACATTGGGTTATGTTCGTCACATAGCGACATTTGGAAATGTTTGTCACATTATGAAGATGAGAAATTTGCATCACATTGTGACGACGATGCTATGTTCATCACATTGCAACGACAAGGCTATGTTCATCACATTGCGAAAATATGTTTATGTTGTGACATTATTATGGTGGAGCTATGTTCGTCTCATTGTGATGACGGGAAAATGTTTAACACATTGCAACATTGTTATGTTTGTCAGATTGTAACTGTATTATGTTCGTCACATTGCAACATAACTATGTTTGTCATGTTGCACCATCCATGTTTTTTCGTCAGATTGCAACGTCGGGTTATGTTCATGACATGACAAGGTTGGTTTATGTTCGACACATTACGTAAAGGAAGTTTTGGCCAATTTTTTAAAAAATAATCTAATTTTTTGTTTTCCTTTGTCACTATCTATTAATACATTGTTAACACCCTAAATATTAATACATTAAATATTATTACCCTAACTATTAACTATTAATACACTAAACATTAACTATTAAGGCCCTAACTATTAATACCCTAACTATTAATAAATTATTAATACTTCAACAATTATAACATTTTTTCCTTTGTAACTAACTATTATTAATACCCTAACTATTGATATGTTAGTAATACCCAAACAAAATTTTTCCCTTATCACTAACTATTAACAATACCTTAACTATTAATACATTGATAAAACACTATTACATAAAGTAATAATAGATTATTAAAGTATTAATACTTTAATAAAACTTTATTACATAAATGTAGTAATACATCAATACATTACTAATACATTCTAATGCAATAACCCTAGCCCTAAACCTATCGACCTAAAGAATAATGTGATAATACATTAATACATTAATTTATAGGGCATTAACATGGTATTGTTGCGATAATAATGATTATTATATTATATTAATTTTTTATTAATATAATGTTTAGAGTATTAGAAGTATATTGTTGTGATAAACTTTTTATTAATATAAATTTATTATCCAACAAAACTTATTAATATAAAATTAATATTATTATATTATTGATATAAAACATTATTATTAAATATTACTAAAACTCTTTTAATGTATTAAATTATTAAAAAAACTATATTAAATAATGTAATAATGCATTAATAAATTACATTAATGTTTAGAGCATTACTAAATATTATTATTAAATTTTACTAAAATTAATATAAACTTATTATTAAATATTATTAAAGTTATTTTAATACATTATTTAATATAAACTTAATATTAAATTTATATTAATAGGTAAAGTAATAATATTTAATAATAATGTTTTATATTGATGATGAAGATGATTAACGTTTACTAAGACCTAATTGGTCTATCTGACCTTAAGAGGGTAAGTGATTACTTGTGATTCTTTAGAATTTTGTTTCTGTGCTCGAAAAGCATTAAGAGAAGCCTTCCAAGATCACCNTCTTCAACCTTCTTAGTGTCACAAAGGTGACACACTCTTTCATCCCATGGCGTTTTAGGAATCGACCAATGCCCAGTTTCACTATGGAGCTCGTGAGAATTTGTTCTCATCTTAGCAATGCTTATTTTTTTATTTACACTTGGCAAAACATATAGATAATTTTGATCTTCTAGATTAGAGTTGATTACATCTTTATAATACCTTAATTTTTTTTCCCTCTAATTCTTTATCACACCATTTTTTTTCCTTAAAATATAGTAAGTTTATTAATAATGTAACATATTAATATGTAAGAATATAATATACTTTTATATAAACTTATTACCAACCCGGTATCAAGCAACTAAAAACTCTTACATTAATTTCACACCATTGAGTGGGCATTATGGGTTATATTTAAATCTTCGATTCATGCAATGTGCCATTGGTGCTTATGAGACTGGATTTTTGGTTTTATGGGATAGTAACCAGAAAATTCATGACCACGTACTCACGTTTGTTTCTAACACAATTAAACAACATGGTATTACACAATATGAGTTATATTTAAATCTTCTATTAATGCAATGTGCCATTCGTGCTTATGAGAGTGGATTCTTGATTTTATGGGATTCTATGGGATTCTAACTAGAAACTCCTATAATCTATAAAATTCATTTTTCTCATTTAAATATATGCGATTATCATCAATATATGCGATTATCTAAATTTCAATAGTGAATTTTTTAGGTTTGCTTCTCGTTTGGAATGATCACGTATTTAGTACTCACGTTTGTTATGCTGAAAGGCGTACATCTATTGACAATGGGCACAATTAATGATCTTTTAACTTGAACTTTAAACCCTAATCTGATGGCTATGCATTGAAGATGCTGGCATATTCTTAGTCATCCTCCAAAATTAATGGATCAGATTTATTGTTCATAACTTTCTTGCATTTATCAAGGCATCCATTAACATGTTTACTTTTTAACATTTACCTAATCACATTAAAAAATTATTGTAAGGATATGTAATTGTTACGTTCGATTTATCAACCTAATGCAACCAAACCTTTAGACATTCTCAGCCTTTTTATATTGAAAATACGCATTCTCAAAAAATACCTTTAAACATTCTCAACCTCAAGTTAACGACTGTGCTAGTTTCTAACACAATTAAACATCATGGTTTTACACAGTATATAAGAAAATTAATACACAGTATACATAAAATTATGTTTGGCCTTCTATTTGATTTACCGTCAAATTTAGTGTTTCCGGGGCGATCTTCCAACTGTCAACCCTTGTGTCACGATTTTGTTTTCCCCAATTAGTGTTGATTGCATTCCTTGGTTGGATGGAGGATTTAAAAAGATTATATTAAAATAAGAAACTCAGATTTTACATGCAGAGCGAAACCAAACCATTGGATACAAGAGGTCATTAAGAGGTATATGATTCGTGTTGCTCCTCATTTATTACATTCTTTGGCTGTGTGCAGGATTTAAAAAATTTAGATTAAAATAAGACTTATATTTAGGAGGAAGAGCCAAACTAAACCATTGGATACAAAAGGCCGTTAAAATGTATATGATTCCTGTTGCTCGCCAAAAGCACATAGGCTTCTTCATAAGATCTTTAATGGCACTCATATAGGCTTCTGGATTCGGCGCAACAAGGTTGTCACATATAAAACCCACATAGCTTTCAGAAGTGATACCAAGAATGAAGTTCTTGCTCTGGTATCGGAGGAAGCATTGATCGTACCAGACGATGGCCACTGTTGCTTTAGGGCATGTTTCGCGGATTTCTATCCCAGCGTTATGTGAGTAGTTTCCGCAATCTGCGGGGGTGGTATCGCCCCGACACTGTAGGAGCCCAAAAACCCTGTTGGGAATTCTTCCATATTAAAAGGTATAGACCCCAAAATTAGATCCATTGTTGGCCAAATAGTAGAGAACCCTCTTCAAATTTCTCTTGAATTCAGTGCCCGCGGAGTATTTGTTCCCGTCGCAGGCCTGGTTAAGGGCGGTGAATGTTCTGGTGGGATATTGAGTCCCAATGGAGAGTAAAACATAACCAAGAACTACAAGCATGGAGATTGTATAACAGGACCTGATAAAGATTGTCATAATTCTCTGGGCATCGAAAAAAACTCTACGGCATACAAAAGAAAGTAAAACCATAAAACATATAGCCGCGATTTCAACTACACTCTTTTCTTTGTGGCGCAGTTACGTAGGATAATAGGTGGGCGGAGACTCTGATTTTCATGGATCAAATTTGAGCAATTTAAAATGGCGTAGGCTAAAGGGCAAACAAAATACACCTTTTCCGGCCACCGTTTTTCGTCCATCCTTCCGGTGACGATCCCCGTCCGATTTGGAATTTCGTCCACTACAATTTTTGGCTGACGGGTAGTCTACTTCTTTTTGTTAACGGGGCGTGATATAAACGGCGTTAGCACCACCGTCATCCGCACAACCCTTAAAATTTGAAAAGTCTATTTGGGACGCGGATATTAATTACGGATATTAATTATGTTGAAAGGGGTATATCTATTGACAATGGGCACAATTAATGATCTTTTAATCTTATTTAACCTTAAACCCTAATCTGATGGCTATGCATTGAAGACCCTGGCATATTCTTAGTAGTCCTCCAAAATCAATGGATCAGATTTATTGTTCATAACTTTCTTGCATTTATCAAAGCATCCGTTAACATGTTTAGTTTTTAACATTTACCTAATCACCTTAAAAAATTACTGTGAGGATATGTAATTGCCAAGTTCCATTTATCAAGCTAATGCAGCCAAATGTTTCATATTACGACAGACGAATTACCACAGACATTTTATATTAGAATCACGCATTCTCAATATCTTCCAGGCATTTCTCAACCGCTACCTTTCGGCTTTCTCAGCCGTGAGATAGCGGCTGTGCTAGTAGTACCACAATCATTCTTTTTTCCTCCTGCGTCCATTTCAAATTTGATTTTTCCCTCCGAGCCCGCAGCACCCATTCCAAATTTTATTTAGATTTCTTCTTCTTATCCAAATCTATTTCAAATTTGATTTCCCCCGAGCCCATACGCCCATTCCAAATTTGATTTTGCAAAGAAAATTTCTTCGTCTTATCTAATTTTTGCAGCTTCTAAGTTTTATCCCTTCTCATGTGCAACCTACCTTTGTGGTGAGACTCGATGGATGGTTCACAAATGTTCGAATGACAACAGTATTCTTCTCGTCCCCTCCCCTGAAAAGAATATGCAAGCAGAAGAATGTACACGCAGAAATGGAAGGGGCATCAATGCCGTCTAAGTATTCACAGAATATATATGTCTTACAATGGTTTTACAGTCCTGCATAAACGCATGCAGACTCAACTACGAAAATAGAATAAAGCTCTAATCAATGGAAAAGCAGAAAAGCTGCATTTACCGAGAGTAATTACTATTTCTAACATCCCCAACCGTCGCTAAATTCGGCCTGTCGCCACACCCACCACCAGCCCACCAAGCGTCACTCCATCAGTAGCACCTGCAGTTTCACCTTCCTGCAAGCACATCCGGTGCTTTAGTCGCCATTTGGGCATCAACATTGGTTGGGGTGTTCTTTCTATGAGTAGCTCAGACTCAACAACTGCACAATGCACTGTACTCCTTCACTTCGTGGTGCATTTGGTTTAATTATGTATTTATTTTCTTTAGATTTAGCAGAGACAATTTAGAAACAACCTACAGCCAGATTTAACCATGGGTTTGGCTGTGGGATTTGTTCATACATAAAGTACGAGTATTATCGTTATCATTACTAGTAGTATAATATTTCTTTTTCTTCTTTTGTTTGTTGATATTCAGATTCATTATTGAACCCATTTAACAGACACAGAGTAATAGACAAATAGCGAGCGAATTAGATTGATTTGTTATATGTTATGTACAGTTCTATATTCTAGACACTCTTTCCATTATTCACAATAAACCTGCATTCATTTTTTCTACATCTCTGCTTATAAATCCATCGTATATGTAATATATATCTTGATTTTTTCGTTTGCTATATGTGATATGGATCTTGGATTTATAAATCCATGGTATATGTGATATATATTTTGATTTTTTTGTTTTGCTATATGTGATATAGATCTTTGATTTATAAATCCATGGTATATGTATATATATTTTGATTTTTTTGTTTGCTATATGTGATATGGATCTTGGATTTTTCTATATATTGGATATAGATATTGTTTTTACGTGCAACAAACATTGTGATTGTGGTTATGATTATGATAAATTTTGGGCGGTTTCCCTATTATTTCACATTGAATGTGTCACGGAACAACAAAATGGGCATTCTTTCTCCGTGCTTTACAGCGATAAAAATGGTTCCATGTATTGAAAAGTTAAAGGTAAGGTGACAACTGATCATGATTCCTTTGACATTGCATTTTCTTCCGATTGTCATAACTTTACTTGTTATATAGTTCATTATTGGATTGGATCTGATCTACCAATGATGAAATAATACTATCACGTTTAGCACATTAAGGTAAAGGTTCTCCGGGGCGTAGACTCATCTCTTCCAGATGAAGAAAAACAATCATCTATGGTTTAATGCAAGGAGGGAGCATCTGGGAAATTAGATAGCGTTAACGTGGCATTTTAGAGGCTGGTCAATTCCACTTTACAGACTGGTCAATTCGTTATAACATAGCATGATACTGGTCAATTCTAACTTATGAACCTCCCTTACCTCCCTTCAATCGTTCAGTTGTTGGTGTAGAATGTTGAGTTTAGTTTTGAGTCTGATAAAAACCATCTCTGATTTTGTGACCAATGGAACGCAGAGAGTTAGATATTGAAGAACCAGATGTTACAAAGCTGGCCACATATGAGTGGGGAGCGAGCTTCTAATATCTATGTGTGCCACCCGTTCAACAGTTTCCATATGCGATTAGTGTTCGGGTAGAAATTTGGGTGACTTAAATCAATCCAAGATTGAAGAATCAATGCCATTTATATTTGTATTTGTTTAGTATAATAATCTTTTAGTTCGAAGCATCTTCAAATAATATTTATGCTTGCCACCCATTCACCAGTTTCTATAGGGTTCAACAGAGATTTGGGTAACTGAAATCAATCTATCAATCATGAAATAATGTTATTTGTATTTGTTTATGTTATAATATTTTTTTTAAAGCATTTTCAAATACAAATACAGTTGCAAATATCTACCATTAATAAAATAATGTAATTTATTTATGTAATAGTAACATTTCCGTTCAGAGTATCAGTAGGTTCATAGCATTTTGAATTGCAATTATCATAGTTATGTAGTGGCTACTTATAATATTTACTATGATGAAATAATATTATTTATTTATGTTAACATTTTGAAAGCAATTATCATAATTATGTACTAGCTATTTTATTATATATTTTATATTTAGAAAAAATATTTATCATTAAATAAAATACATTTGTAATTTTTGTAGTTATAATAATCCTTCATTTAATTGTAAT
>SNQJ01S0065643.1:71784-90093 GCA_010110895.2 Picea sitchensis
GGATCTCTTTAAACAATCATTAATGAAAATTGTTGGTGGAATCTCAATTTTGCAATATTGAAATTGCATTTTTTAATGCATAAATAATTCTGCACCTTAAAAAACTTTGATTACTCCTGGAATATGTAATCTCAACAACTAACATTTGCAATTCCAACAATTCCTCTAAATTTTTGGTTAGGGAAAAACTAGTGAGAAAAATATGCCAAAACAAAGTTAAAAAAATAAATTGTTAAAGTGATTAAGGAATTGTTATTCCATGATTTGGTATTGTTTTAACTAATATGATAGAATGTATATAACAAATTAAATTTCCAATTTATTTACAATATCAAAATTGTAATTTAAAAAAAAATTGTTTAAAAAAAAATCATTTTTCATTTGATCTCATTGCAAGACTATAAAAATTAAATTTAGTTTAAAAAGACCATTTTTCATTTAATCTAATTGCAAGAATGTAAAAATTGTTTGATATACACCTATGCAATGCCATTTACAATTATAACAATAACATTTAAGAATGAAACTAAGAAATATTTTTTTTATAATACTACATAAGCTATTAAGAATAAAACCAATAAAAAAACCAAAAATGTCAAACTTAAATAGTTAATTTGAAATGATTCCTTAATTCATTTTAATTTTTTAAATATTTTTTTATTTAATTTAGTTTTAATTATGCAAAAGTAAGCAATACTACTACATAAGAAACTAAATTTTATCTATATTCTCTTTCTATCCAAAATGTTAACAAACCTTTATTTATCTTCACACTTATTGAATCCCATCACATGGACTATAGACAACTATTCAAAAGTATTTGATAACCTATACCTCATTTAAATTACTTGTAAAGATTGCATTAAGCCACTAAACCATGGCATTTAAAAGGTATTTAATAAAATATTAATGATTTGTTTAACATCATATTTCTAAACATTGTTACATTCAATAAGTAAAATATTAATGATTTGTTTAACATCATATTTCTAAACATTGTTACATTCAATAAGTGTTGTCGAGATGATGTTGTTTATTGAAATTTCATTGAAAAGTATAATGGGTTCGGAATTTTTGTGTTGGTCGGCTGTGCAGTCCAATTATAAGTATAGTTGAATACATTAAATTTGCAAAACTACTTAGAAAATGAGCAGTATTCGTATACTCTCTGCATTGATATGTTAAGAAGCAAATTTTTTTAGAAAGATATTGGTTGGAATTTGTATATACTAAAAGTTATTTGTTATTTGTTGTATTTTTTTTTTAAATGTTAATCTAAGTTTATGTAGTAAGTTTGTTGGTTATATTCTATAGACCATTGAATAATAGATACCCATCCCTTAAATTTAAAAATATCTAATATGTGGTTTATCAATAAATTAATAGATATATTGTATCTAGAAAAGTTTTATGATTATATTTTATAGGCCATTGGAATAGTTGATCAAAGAAGTTGCATTAGTGCATAAGAATACTATTCATTTCAACAGTGCATTGATAGTTAGAAGAGCTCTTTAAGCTAATAATTTAACAAATTTTCGTTCTCAATTGCATTGTCTTGTCAAATTTGACATCTTACAAGGAACTACATTAAATTTCATCTATAATATAGGTAGATCAATCATTTTAGAAAACAAATATAGGATTTTCTTTTATAAATTATAGATGAGTTTTTGATATAGTAGCATCTTTGGTATACAGTCCATTGCGCATCACCCAAATCTATTCCCCTTTTAGTTTTTTAATTTGTTGAATTTTAGTAATATTTATTAGTATTGAATTAAGGTTTAGGGACCACAACACAAAGACCTTGGCATAAATCCAAAGGGTTGGTAGTGATGATGTTCATTGAGTAGACATGGTCAACTATGATTAGTTAGTGATGATGTGGATCTACTTGGCATATTAAACTTTAATGAGTTGATTTATAGGAAGTTTAGGCCCTAGAAAAAGAGCATCTAAATTCCTTTTTGGACATCTTCTAGTAGTTCAATAATGGAAAAGTTAGGATAGCTCAAGGGGATATATCCAGGGATCACTACAATGATCCAAGCAAGGGGAATCACATATATGAGGGGATTTTGGGTAATTATTTTGTAAAGAAAGACTTTGACCTTATGCGGAATGTACTTGAGCTTCATCTTATGCATATTAATAAATTTTTCATTTGTCCAACACTTGTGTAAATTACATGTTTTATTTTTAGCCATCTATATTGTTCGTAGTTTTTGATTTTGTAATAATATATGTCTTGTTGATTTGAAATAAGTTTATGGTCATATTTCATGAGGTCATAGTTTGTAAGGAAAAATTTCCTAAGTTCATAGTTCATGAGGTCAAAGTTCCTAAGGTTATGGTTCTTGAGGTTATAGTTACCGAGGTCAAAGTTCTCAAGGTCATAGTTCCTCAATTCATAGTTCCTTAGGTCAAAGTTTTTGAGGTTATAGTTCTTGAGGTCGAGGTTCCCGAGGTCATAGTTTTTTAGGTCAAAGTTCCTCTGGTCAAAGTTCCATAGGTCATATTTCTTGAAGTTAAAGTTCCTGAGGTCATAATTATTGAAGTCAGAGTTCTTAATGTCAAATTTCCTGAAGTCATAGATGTTGAGTTCAAAGGTCTCAGGTCATAGATGTTGAGGTCAAAGTTCCTAGGCTCGTAGTTCCTAAGTTCAAAGTTCCTTAGGTCATAGTTCTTGAGGTCAAAATTATTGAGATCAAATTTCTTGATGTCAAAGTTTCTGAGATCAAAGTTCCCGAGGTCAAATTTCTTCAGGTCAAATCTCTCGAGGTCATAGTTCTTGAGGTCAAAATTCCTAAGGGAAAATTACTTAAGGTCATAGTTTCAGAGGTTATAGGTCTCGAGGTCATTTAATGTGAATGGGTGGTGTTCTCATTTAATGTCACACGGTGTTCTCATTTAATGTGAGTTTAAATGGTAATTCACAAAGATAGATTTTAAAGGAATATGATAAAAATGATGGATGTTTACCATTTCTTATGTTTCTAAGGTGTAACTATGTTGCTAAATTTATAAGTATGGTTATCTTACATGTTTTGCTCAATGTATGATGGATTGTTGCATAGGTCCATGTTAATTTCTTATTAATGGATGGATATTTATGTTGCACACTCCTTTCACATATAAATATAAAAAACAAAGAACCTAACATGCCTTGTGATATCCCTAGGAAATTATATGATCAAAACCAATGAAAATTCTTAGAGGAAAAGGGGAGAAAACCTTAGACATTACCATAGGCCATTCCATAGGTGAAAGTTACTGGGGTCAAATTTCTTGATCCAGGTGGATATTTGTGGCCACCAATCTCCACCTGCAAGATGTGTACGGATTCAGAAAGCCCCGTAAGTGTAGAACCGACAATTACAAATAAGTACAGAAGAACGTGTTGAACCAAAAAATGTCAATAAGAACTAGTTGGAATAGGTGGAGTCAAATATCGACGACGTAATGTTTATTTCTCAAAAATACCTTTCCAATAGGCTATAACACGCCTAAAACAGAGGTCGTATGCAAAAGTTATGACCTCGGGAAGTTGAGGTACCAACTTACCCATGAGGGCCCACATAACTTTTGGCGTTTCACCTCCTAGGGTCAGGTTTTTGGATGTATAGGGTTTTGGAATTCATGAATAATGTTAAAAAGGAATTTGGAGTCTCATTGTAATAATTCTTCTCAGACGAATGGGCATATCATCGACATCTCTTCTCAGAGATAACTACCACCATTCGAGCAAGTTGTTTCAGTTCTGCAGTTTTACAGTTTCAACCTATTTCATTTATTCAATATAAGTTATTGTTCACTAGATATCTGTTGTTATCTCTGTGTTATTGTATTCAGTATGTTATTCATTTTGGTCCACTTGTAAATCTGGATCAATTCCCAAGGTCATAGTTCTAGAGAGGTTAAATTTACACAGGTCATAGTTCTAGAGGTCATAGTTCCACAAGTCATAGTTCTTGGGTTCACTATGACCTTTAGAACTATGACCTCTAGAACTATGACCTATGGAACTTTGAACTCTAGAGCTATGACCTTGCGAAATTATACCTCTGGAAATATGACCTCAAGAACTTAAACCTAGGGAACTTTGACCTTTGGAACTATGAACTCTGGAACTATCATCTTTAGATATATAACCCTTAGAACTATGACCTCTGGAACTATGCCCTCCTAAACTATGATCCTAGGAACTATGAACTATGGAACTATGACCCTAGAAACTATGACCTGTGGAACTATGACCTATGGAACTATGACCCCATGAACTATGACTTATGGAACTATGACCCGTGGAACTATGACCTATAGAAATACACCCTCTGGAACTTTGACCTCTGGACCTATGACACTAGAAACTATATTTTGTGGAACTATGACCTCTGAAACTATGACCTAAGGAGCTTTGACCTCAAAAATTATTACCTTGGGAAATTTCACCTTAAGAACTATGACCTCATAAACTTTGACCTCGGGAACTTTGACCTGTGGAACTGTGACCCATGGAACTATGACCCATATAACTATGACCTCTAGAACTATGACCTCTATAACTTTGACCTCTAGAACTATGACTCTTGGAAATGTGACTAGTGGAACTATGACCTTATGTTTTAGTGACCTCTCAAACTTTGACCTTTGGAGCTATGACCTGTGGAATGATCTCTAGAACTACAACCCCAGGAACTATGACCTCTGGAAATTTGACCTCTGGAACTATGATCCTTGGAACTTTGACACTAGGAACTATGACCCAATGAACTATGACTCGAGGAACTATGACCTCTGGAACTATGACCTATGGAACTACGCCCCCTGGAACTATGACCTATGGAATGACCTCTGAAACTATGACATATGGAATGACCTCTAGAGCTATGACCTTTCTAACTATTACCCCAGAAACTATGACCCATGAAATGATGACCTTTGAAACTATGACTCGTGGAACTTTTACCTCTGGAACTATGAGCTTGTAAACTTTGACCTCAAGAACTATGACCTCGGGAACTTATACCTCTGGAACTATGACCTGTGAATGACCTTTGGAACTATGACCCCATGATCTATGACCTCTGGAACTTTGACCCCAGGAACTATGACCTTTATAAATTTGACCTCTAGAACAATGACCTGTGGAACTATGATCTATGGAACTTTGACCCAAGGAACTATGATCCTAGGAGCTATGACCTATGGAATTATGACCTATGGAACTATTCCCTATGGAACTATGACATATGGAATGACCTTTGGAACTATGACCTCTAGATCTATGACCCCAATAACTATGACCTATGGAACTTTGACCTATGGAACTATGACCTTCGAAAATTTGACCTCAGGAACCTAGACCTCGGTCAATTTCACCTCCAGAACTATGATGTTTGGAACTATGACCTATGCAAATATGATTTGTGGAACTATGACCTATGGAACTACACCCTATAGAAATTTAATAGAACTATGATCCGAGGAACTATGATCCTAGAAACTATGATCCATGGAACTATGACTCGTGGAACTTTTACCTTTGAAACTATGACCTTGGGAAATTTGACCTCAGGAACTTTGACCTTGGGAACTTTGAGCTCTGGAACCATGACCAGTGGAACTATGACCCCAAGAAATATGACCTCTAGAACTATGACTTCTAGAACTTTGACCTCTGGAACTATGACCCTTTGGAATATGATATGTGGAACTATGACCTTATGTTTTTTTGACCTATGGAACTATGACCTATGGAATGACCTTTGGAACTATGACCCCAGGAAATATGACCTCTAGAAATTTGATCCTAGGAAATATGACCTATGGAACTTTAACCTATGGAACTATGACCTCTAGAACTATGACTTATGGAACTATGATCTGTGGAGCTATGTCCTCTAGAAATTTGACCTTGGGAACTATGACCCTAGGAACTATGACCTATGGAACTATAACCTTTGTTACTATGCCCAATAAAAATATGACCTATGGAATGACCTCTAGAACTGTGGCCTCTATAAATATGACCCCTCGAACTATGACCCCTGGAAATTTGACCTTTGGAACTATGATCCAAATTTTTATTATATGTATATTGACTCTGATTTGGTTGTCTTTGTTTTGTATGTGGGTATTTTGATCATCAAATAGTTTGGAGAAACTTATTGTGTGGTGCAAAGAGAAATAGTCTAGTGAATTTGACATGAAATACATTGGTCTTCTCCACTATTTTCTTGGCGTCATTAGAGGTTTTCCAAGGCATAGGAAATGTTTTCCTTGGGCAAGGCAAGTACACCTTGGAGATTTTGGGGAGATTCCAGATGCATTATTGCAAACCCTTGGCTACACATATGTCACAAATATGAATCTCACTCAATATGTAGGGATTGATTTGTTTGACCCATCATTATGAAAGTAGTTGATTGGTTCTTTGATTTATCCCATGGATACCATGCTAGAAATTTGGTATGTAGTGACGATATTGAATTAGTATATGGTTGTTCTGTGGGAGTCACACTAGGTTGTTGTGAAGCATGTTGTTAGGTATCTGAAACACATAATCCTTTTCATTAGGTATACATGAGGTGATGGGATATTAATCCATGGATTTTTTGATTAAAAATGGGTTGGTGGAATTAATTCTTGGAAGAAAATTTTTAGTTTTTGCTTCTCCTTGGGGTGAGGGTGCATATCCCAATTTAGCAGGAAACAAACAATAGTTGCATCAAGTATAGAAAATGAAAAGTATATAGTAGCTTGTTCAACAATTTGTGAGTTAGTATAGCTTTACAATTGGTGGCTAATCTTGGAGATATGGAGTTGAAGCTGACACTTGTGTTTTTTGTTTATCAAATTTGCATCAAACTCTCTGAGAATCTAGTCTTTCATGACTACTCCAAGCATATTGATATCTAGTATCACTTCTTGAGAGATAGAGTACAATGGGGTGCTAGAGTGTTTGATCACATTTCCATAGGGTATATATTGTCAACATTCTGATGAAGGCCTTAGCCAAAGGGAAGTTTGAGATGTTGAGGGAGAAGTTGGGTGCTGGTGTAAACACTTTCCTTAAAGTATTGTTATCTTTCAGGGTTAGTAGAATGTTTTTACACCATGTTTTTGGGTGCTTTGTGATATTTGAGGTACATGGTGTATGATTAGCCCATAGATGTTTTGAGATGCACTGGAGCATATGAGATGATCTGTGGTGGATTTTCACATTGGAGATATCTTGTTTAGTGGTTCCTTGACCTTAGTTGGTGTTATAGCATCTTTCTCCACCACAATATTTGAGATGCCTTTGTTTGACCTTTATCCCTTTCATATTCATCTCTAGAAACTTGGGTCCACTCATAAATTTGTTGAAAAATCCTTCATGGTAATCCACTCGCACTTAATTTTCAATATAGGAGTGAGTACTCTCCCTTTTCCTTCAGAAAATGCATGAGTGCTTTCAAACATGACTAAAACAATAAAAAAATTGTGAAAATTACACACTTCTAAATGAGGTTTATGGGAAAAATACTTTTGTAACTCCCTAAACCCCATGGAAAATGGTCTCAACCATCTTGAAATGGTATAAAATATGCCTAATTGAAGGAGAATGTTACAATAATTGTTACTATATGATATTTTTCTTCTAGCCCAAGCAATTAGATCCATCATATCCCTACGATTTTTGTGACTCTCATCTCCCTCGAAATCCCTATTTCCCGAAGTTCCCATATCTAATTCTTGTTTTTTAGGCCTGATATCCCTTGATCTTCCTCATACTTGCATAGAGAAGAGCATAGGAGGTGAAGTAGTCCTGCATGGATCGGGGATGGAGGAATCTAGATGACAATTACAGATAGTGCTAACATCGAGGTCAAGTATACATTTCATATATTATTGTTGATTTCAATAAAAATGAAGATCTCTCTTCTTTCCCTCCCATAAATTTTGATTTATTTGTGTCAGCTTGATCTCTTTTCAATATTTATTTATGGTTCTAATTCAATTGACAAGAGTTAGTTAGAGTAGTTATTTCACACTTCCTTTTGTTTCTACCAATAGTTCAAGGAAGGTTTTGCTTTGATTTTCAAAGGTCTGTAAGCTTGGACAAGAGAAAGGAATATTTGAGCGAGGACAACTTGGAAGGCTCATCTCCAACAAGCTATCAAAAATAGGTGAGTCCCTCATAACTAACTCATAGTTATTTTGAAGTTTTTGTAGGATACTTTATGAAACAAATTGTATTTTTTTTCATATTTTTGTTATGTTAATGGCCAGCCCTAGTCATAGGATAGTTTTCATCCATAACAGAAATGGTGAATCCACTCAAGATAACTCCTTGAGTTATTCTCAATAGGTTTTTCTTTGTTTCCTCTTTGGTTTAGTTTATGTCTCTTTGTTAAGTTTTCAATCTATCATGCCTTATATTATTCCAATATATTAGTTTGCAAGAGTCTTTTGAGGGTGTTCTGAGAAATTTGGCCCATAATTGAACATACTCATGTGTTTCTCTTAGTGTTAAAAATTTCACTGAATAAATTTGATCATGCTCCAAATCTCTTTGATAACAAATTTTACGCCATTTTGATAATGAGCTTATTCATGCTCCAAATCTCTTTGCAAATATTCAGTAAAATTTTTAAATCTCTTTGAAATATTACATATACTTGTACTGACCTCCCATGCCTTTCTGATTATATCCATTATTTTGTTAATGTTTTCAACAACATAGCCTCTGACTCCATTCAACTATTGAAGCGCTTTCGTGATTGGCTTTAAGGTTCTGGGATTACTTAGAGGAGCTTTCTCTAGCGACAATATGGTCAATGGCTTTGCAAAAAGTGGCTTGGGAGTCAATGCACCCTCAAGCTCACAAATTCTCTTCTTCAATCTAATATTTTGTAACTCCTGGTCATAAATAGAATCGAAAAACACATCTCCTATTCAATGATGTAGTTTCATTAGGGAAGATAGTCCAACTCCCGAGACATCCATCTCATCAGTTGATCTGTAAACCACCTTTATATTTTTGAGGTTGACCTTCTCTATGTGCAGTTTCCTTTCATGATTATTGTATTAAATATTGTGTAGTATCAAGGAGTTCTGCTAAAACAACATCGGTTCTTCTCTTGCGAGATCCTCTGCAAGCTATTGGATTTATGTGATTCTCTAGGATACCCATTCAAGTAGATCTATATTGTCGATTTGCATATCATCAACATCTCGTAGGCTTACTAGGCATCCTTAACCTTAGGAATTGTCTATTTTTGGGGTTCATTTCCTCTTTTTTTGTTATACTACATGTGCACGTTCAAGAGTGACATGGCGTGGTTCCTCTATGCCACTACCTATAGCACATGCATCATTACTCTCTTCTCTGTTTAGATTATGTTATTGTGTTCTTTGTTGAGAAGAGGAGATCTTACGTGCCTGGGTCCATATCAACCATTATTGGTTCCCCTCACCATTCCCTCTCATGCATCATGATCTACATTGGCGAGACCTTCCGCAGTTGTGCAACAATTTCCATTTTATTTAATAACATAAATATTTACATTACCTTCTATAACAAAAGTTCATTATTTCCAAATTCCACACATAATAACTCTGTCCATAGTATTTTAGAAAAATATAATTATATTTACAGGCCCAGGGAAACATGAGTATTACAGACACTAATATCTATAACATGTGGAACTATAACCTTTGGAACTATAACCTATGGAATCTATTATATTCATAGAATTAGTTTTCCTAGGCAAAAAATCTTGGAAAAATAGAATCAATTGTACTACTCAAAAAATTCAGCAATGAATCTATTGATTTAGATTTAGTGCACTTTGTTTATCATGTAGTTAGTAGACATCACATATAAATGGAATAATTAAAGAGATAAACATTCAAAAAGGAGAACACAGACTAAGAAATATTGGCACATGGATCTCTGGTAAGAAAATTATGTACTTTTGTATTGATAATTTTATAAATCTCATGAAATATTACAAGCACAAAAGTCTCAATTTTCCCCACTATTGAACCCTTAATACATTACAAACTTGAGAATATATAGAAATTAGAAACTACTAGCTATCACTATCTTTCTCGAAAACAAAATCCATACAAAATCACAAAAATAAAATAAATCTAAATAAGGTAGCAATATGTCATGAATGTTTGAAGGTTCTTGGAATCTATTGTTAACTGATCCTTGTCACTTGTTTACTGTAAACCCTTTGAATATAGAAATGAAATCAGTTCAATTGTTGACTGATCTTCTACCATTTTTGTCTCCAATCCTTTTTCCACATGTCTTTGACTGATAATTTGGATGACCTAAAATTTGGAAAAAATCTTCCACATGTATTCTTCGAACCTGAAAAGATGGGATTAACCAATTATCATGTTGATATTATGCCAAAGAATACTTTGCCATCTCATATTTTATTTGTGAATGCTCTGTCACCTATGTCATATAGATACAATATCTCCACAGGTCACAGTTCCTTAGGTGACAGTTCCACTGGTCATAGTTCCAAAGGTAATAGTTCTAGAGGGCGTAGTTCTAGAGGTCATAGTTCTAGAGGGTGTAATTCCAAAGGTCATAGTTCCAGAGGGAGTACTTCCACAGGTCATAGTTCCATAGGAATTAGTTCTATAGGGCGTAGTTCCACAGGTCATAGTTCCATAACTCATATTTCCAAAGGGCGTAGTAAGACAGGTCACAGTTCCACAGTTCATAGTTCGAAAGGTCATAGTTCGATAGGGCATAGTTCAAGAGGACATAGTTCCAGAGGGAGTAGTTCTAGAGGGCGTAGTTCTAGAGGTCACAGTTCCATAGGTCATAGTTCCACAGGTCATAGTTCCAAAGGTCATAGTTCCAGAGGGCATCGTTCTAGAGGTCATATTTATAGAGGTCATAGTTCCAGAGGGCATAGTTCCAGAGGTCATAGTTCCAGAGGGTGTAGTTCCACAAGTCATAATTCCAGAGTTCATAGTTCTAGAGGGCGTAGTTCCACAGGTCATAGTTCCATAGGTCATATTTCTAGAGGGCGTAGTTCCATAGATCATAGTTCCAGAGATCATAGTTCCACAAGTCTCAGTTCCACGGGTCATAGTTCCAAAGGTCATAGTTCCAGAGGTCGTATTTCCAGAGGTCATAGGTCTAGAGTTCATAGTTCCAGAGGGCATAGTTCTAGAGGTCATAGTTCCAGAGGTCATAGTTCCAGAGGGTGTACTTCCAAAGGTCATAGTTCCAGAGGGCATAGTTCCAGAGGGCGTAGTTCTACAGGTCATAGTTCCAGAGG
Source organism: Picea sitchensis (assembly GCA_010110895.2). Lineage (NCBI taxonomy): Eukaryota > Viridiplantae > Streptophyta > Pinopsida > Pinales > Pinaceae > Picea > Picea sitchensis. Next base: position 83,091 of record SNQJ01S0065643.1, read on the forward strand.
TCATAGTTCTAGAGGTCATAGTTCCACAGGTCACAATTCCATAGGTCATAGTTGCATAGGTCATAGTTCCAAAGGTCATAGTCCCAGAGGTCAGTTCTAGAGGGCATAGTTCCAGAGGTCATAGTTCCAGAGGTTATAGTTCTGGAGGGTGTAGTTCGACAGGTCAAAGTTCCATAGGTCATAGTTCCACAAGGCGTATTTTTTTATGTTTCAAAGACCTAAATACAAAATACCACAATAGTACTAAAGATATATGAATACAATCACCACACAAGATTTATGAAACAATGTATAAAACCACCACTTTATTATATCAAACCCTTGAAGTAGGGAAACACCATACAATGGATCATATTATGGAAGGGATCCTCTCCTGTTCAGTTGAAGTCCTCATACACTTATTATATCTAACTACCCATTTATTATCTAACTACCATAGTGCGTCTTATTTGATAATATAGTGGACCTAGTCCACCTTACATTGAATGGCCTCCACTACCTCTCTAGAAACCTAACATAGTTCAAGAGGTCATAGTTCTAGAGGGCTTAGTTCCAAAGGTCACAGTCCCACAGGTCACAGTTCCACAGGTCATAGTTCCAAAGGTCATAGTTCTAGAGGGTGTAGTTCCATAGGTCATGGTTCTAGTTGTCACAGTTACAGAGGGCATAGTTCCAGAGGTCATAGTTCCAAAGGAACTATGCCCTATGGAAATATGACCTCTAGAACTATGACCTATGTAATTACGCCCTCTGGAACTATGACCTGTGGAGCTATGTCCTCTGGAACTATGACCTTTGGAACTATGCCCTCTGGAACTATGAACTCTAGAATTATGAACTCTGGAACTATGCCCTGTGGAACTATGCTCTCTAGAACTATGACCTTTGGAACTATAAACTTTGGAACTATGACCTGTGGAACTGTGACCTATGGAACTGTGATTTGTGGAAATATGACCTATGGAACTATGCCCTCTGGAACTATGACCTATGGAACTATGACCTGTGGATCTACACCCTCTATAACTATGACCTTTGGAACTATGCCCTCTGGAACTATGCCCTCTGGAACTATAACCTATAGAACTATGCCCTATGGAAATATGACCTCTTGAACTATGACCTCTAGAACTGCGCCCTCTAGAACTATGACCTTTGGAACTATGACCTATGGAACTATGACCTCTGAAACATTGACCTCTGGACTACGCCCTATGGAACTATGACCACTTGAACTACACCCTCTCGAACTATGACCTTTGGAACTATGACCTATGGAATTATGACCTCTGGAACTATGACCTCTGGAACTACGCTCTTTGGAACTATGACCTGTGGAACTACGCCTTCTATAAATATGAACTTTGGAACTATGACCTGTGGAACTACGCCCTCTGGAACTATGACCTCTGGAACTACGCCCTCTTAAACTATTACCTCTAGAACTATGCCCTCTAGAACTATGAACTTTGGAACTATGACCTGTGGATTTGTGACCTATGGAACTGTGACCTCTGGAACTATGCCCTATGGAACTATGACCTCTTGAACTATGCCCTCTGGAACTATGACCTTTGGAACTTTGACCTGTGGAACTACACCCTCCAGAACTATGACCTCTGGAACTACACCCTCTAGAAATGACCTCTGGAACTATGACATTTGGAACTATGAGCTATGGAACTATGACCTGTGGAACTATGAGCTATGGAACTATGCCCTCTGGAATTATGACATGTGGAACTACGCCCTCTAGAACTATGACCTCTGGAACTATGACCCATGGAACTACGCCCTCTGGAACTATGACCTTTGGAATTATGCCTTCTGGAACTATGACCTCTGTAACTATGACCTTTGGAACTACACCCTCTAGAACTATGACCTGTGTAACTATGCCCTCTGGATCTATGACATGTGGAGTGACCCCAAGAACTATGACCCATGGAACTACGACCTTTGGAACTACGACCTTTGGAACTATGACCTGTGGAACTATGACCTGTGAAACTGTGACCTCTGGAGCTACGCTCTCTGGAACTATGACATGTGGAATGACCCCAGGAACTATGACTTATAGAACTATGCACTCCAGAACTATGACCTCTGGAACTATGACCTCTGGAACTATGTCATTTGGAACTATGACCTCTGGAACTATGACCCGTGGAACTATGACCTAAGGAATTGTGACCTATGTAGCTACGTCCTCTAGAGCTACCTATGGAACTATGACCCATGGAATGACCCCAAGAACTATGACCTGTGGAACTATGACCTCTGTTAAGATTGACTGGTGAGGTACCCTTTTTCTGCACAGTGCAGTCCATATTCTATCTCGATTGTTTGAAGGGTAGATATTGTTTCATTTGGTTGTCAGGAGGTAATGACATGTTTTATTATTCCTTGTATTCCTAGATTTAATGTAGGCATAAATCATCAGTCTTGATGCATATTGCTAAGTTTAAGGCTTTATTATTGGAAACCTAAAGTATTTGATAGCCTAAAGTATGCACTCCACAGATTTCCTTACTTTGTTGAGTCCTTTATGAAAGCCAAAACGAAACTGAATAGGAAAGGAGAAAACATGGACCCAACTTTAGATTGTACAACATAGAGAGACTTGAGAGAGTTGTTTGATTCTTACTAGGATGAAAAAGGTATCACAAAAAAATGTTTTTCATTCAACTTATGTAATAAATGATAATAAACTCTAAGCAAGTTGTAGCTACTAAAACAAGAGCAAAGGAGGCTTGCATGAGAAGCTAACAATGGCAATTGTTGTCCCTTTCTCTGGGGCAGTCCGCCTGCTGCAGATAGGATTCGCTTTGTTGTTTGAACTGGTGGAGGAATTGTAGAGACAATATATTGGTAGTGGGACTTCTTATGATTACTTTGTTTGTCAGTATTCAATTGTAATACTTTCATTTATAGACATGATTGCCAAATACATACAAATACTAGAACTTCTCTAACACAACGTAGACAATATCATCAAAGAAAATACATCCTTAGAGGATTTTGTAACCCAACGAAAGGTTGATATGATACAACCCATCATTTTTCGGCTGCACTTGCAACACTTAGGTCAACAGTTAGGTCCAAGACCTCCAAGAAACAATCAATAATAAGGATTGGTGACCAAAAACATGAGAATAAAAATAAATGTGGCTAGGGAAACCAAAAATATTTAGAATGGGCCATGCAATTTGTAAGCAAATTCTTCCATACCTTTCCAGTTATGTGGGTGTACATAACGAGAACATCCTGCACCATTGTCTCGAAATGTGTTGTTGTAAGATAACTCTAAAGAAATCACACTTATTATCAATTGAATTTATATGCCCAAAACATTATCAAATCCAATCTATGTAAATGCATTCATTGTCAGAAAGATAACACAACCTCTTACAGTGGATATGAATAAATTTTCAAGAGAAGGCCTATTAACAGGAATAAATCTATCATATATATCAAATAACATCTCATGACCACGTCCAAGCAGAGCTATTCTTGGTTTCAATTATACTTCTGGTTGATCAATATCTGCCTCAGCCAAAACAAAAGCAATGTACTTCCCTTTGGGAGCAACATTATGTGAATGAGAACAAAAAAATGTTATGAGATCACAATTAACTCTGATATTGTCAAAAGAAAGAATAACATGATGGAAAATTTGTTGAAAAATAACCAATTTGTGGCATGCTTAGACTAGGAATTATGGCTTGTGGTTGAGCCACCCTCCATCAAGATATTCTCGAGAATAAGGGGATGTATCACAAAGTTTTATGGTCAATTAGGTCTATCCCATGTGGTTGTGGGATCGAGCATTATCCCCCCCACCCAAGGTCTATTCCCATAAGTGACATGTTGAGCTCATAATGAGTCTATCATTATAATGGTTCTAATCCCTATTGTTGACCTAACCTTATGCCATGAAGAATGGTACCATCCTAAAAATGAGGAGAAGTGATTAGGGTTTCCCCCCGAGATATATTACCTAAAAAGAAGAAGAAAACTCATAAATTGTTCCTTCTAAAAAAATTAATACACCATTATAATTTATTTTGAGTGATGCAATAAATGGGGTCTTCATGTAATCGCATAGAGAATTTCAACTACAATTAGGTTCCATTCATGTGAAGAATTAAGGGCCTACTAATAGTTGTTATCATACCTAAAATAGGAAATAATCATTTTTTGGTACAAAAGTGTGGCATATCTATTTATTTTCTCTAAGCTCACAACTGGGTGTCCACTTAATCATATCTAAAATGCATTGCATTTACTATTCAAGTCTCCAATTAGGGATAGAAATGGGGAATAAGGCTAAAAATTCTACGAATTCAACCTTTTCTAGTTTATCATCACCAAAATCCGATTAGGCAATCTTTGCTGAAAAATGAAATTTTGGATTGATGAGATTGTTGGTTTTACTGTAGAGTTGATTTCAACATCCCCAAATACCCCTAATGCGACTAGATTGTGCAATGTAACATATAATATTTTTCCATCAATTCAAAATTATTTCTCTTAAATTTTAGGCAAAAAATGTCGATTTCTCGTCCACTTATTCTAGTGACCAAAAAAGACCATTTCATTGAGAATTTAGACTATTGCTTAAAATGGACATCAAACAACACCCAAATTAATGACTAATATAACTAAATACATAATTATAAAGATTATCTCAACATAAATTTTATTAAATATACATATTTATTTATCCATTCATATGATTAGCATTCATACAAAAATCTCAACAACCAAGGAATTCCTTTACTAAATATTTATTGAATTTGCATCATTTAAACATGGGCATCATATCAACTCATGTATGCCTTCATTTTGTGATATCCAATCTCACACACAAATTTCAACTTCAAAATAGAATTTAAATATTTAAATAACAACATTAGGAAATAAGTATTGTTAGTTATTTTTATTTAAAAGTTTATAAAAAAATCATTGTGTAGGAGTTATTTACCTTTATGTCATCCTTACTCATGCTATGAAGGCACCAAGGAAAAATACCACTTATAAGCTTTATCTCTCACTCAATACATCCCATTATCCATCATGACTGAGGAAACAAACCACTTACAAGCTTTATCTCTCACTCAATGCATCCCATTATCCATCATGACTAGGCCAAATCTAAAACATCCACTAAAGTCAACCAATTGAGATTCCTTTAAGTACCTCAACAAACATAGAATCAACACATGGATATCTTTCTCTTATCCATTCAAAACACAAGCTCAAGTATTCCCCTTTTGTGAGGAATCCATCCTATCAAGTGGAATACTTCAAGCCAAAGAGTTTAAGTCATTGAATTACCCTTTGGAAAACTTAGAATGTTATTATTAGGTTCATATACAATCGTTATACATCACATATACATAGTCGTTATCCATCACATATACATAGGATTATATGTTTCTATATATATCCCTTAATCTCTTCTCTACAATCATAAGATTTTTCTTATCAAATTTAATCATCAAATTATCTACAATTAAATTTAAGCTTCTTTATTATAAAACATTTCTAAATTTGTTGTATTTTCCTTAAGTTTTCTTGAAAATACTTCAACCTCAAACCTCACAATTATGTATAAGTTATGATCACTAAAGTAACAAGGATATTGAAGATGGCCTTTTTTTCTCAAAAACAAAATTATGCATCTTTATAATTATTCTCAAGATCAATATAATCCTTCCAAGTCAACAAAATAAGTTTGTAATATAAATTATAAAAATATAATTAATATTAAAAAATTAATATAAACTTAATATAACTTGAGTGGGTCTTTCTCCATGGAGATCACAGGTTCAAATCCAAAGGAGGGTAGGATATGTACACCTCCATAGACTTTAGTAGTCAAATTGTTGAGAGAAAGGGGTCCCGTGTCCCACAAACAAGGGGATCTCATACACCAATTTGGTAAAAAGAAATTAAATTGTTATTATTATATTAACTAAATAAAATTATATAAAATAAATTACATGTTGTCATTGATAATGATGACGAAGAAACCAACATTAAAGTAAATAACTGGGTAATAAGATAACCAAGATACTTTAATTTTTATAGGTTAAGAATAAAATAATAAGTGAACAAACTCAAATTTTCAATAAGGTCATATAAAATTCATATAAAATTCATCCCTAAATTTAATCATAATTAAACTTTTCAATAAGATCATTCTTTTTATAACAAATAAAGTTGAGCCCTAATTTAGATGTAATTTATTAATTTTTTGAGATAAATCCCCAAAGTTCACATCAAACAAATTTCTTATAAAACTTATTAATTTATTCTTATAAAATTAAGAAAAAATTCATTAAAATAATAAAATAAGTTATTACTATAAAATAAAATAAATTAATCTTTTTTGAATCTAGATAAATTTGTATTTTAATTTATTTAATATATTTGAGATGAAGATAAATATTTTTTCTTCAAATAATTAAGTTGTCAACAAAGAATTAGATTAATTATTATTTTTTTTTTAACAGAAACGGTTAGAGGGATTTTGTATTAATAACAGTGGACATGCCACTGGGTTCTTTACGTTGGTAAAGATTTGCTTGAAACTGTAAAACTACTGCGTGAAAATCCTAACTCAGTACATAATCGTAGAAACAAAACTAATTCAGTGAGCCTGAACGGCTTCGAGTTATTATATCATTTCTTGCCTCAAAGTTTTTTTTTTTGGACACCGTTTTCCATTCAGTGCTTTGGTCCATAGCTTGACTTTCCATCGGGCCTAGAGGGTCTTCCCTGTCCTCTATGTCTACCCAGCGTGACATCTGGGGTTCCTCTGTGGGCGACTTGGGAATGGTTTCTGCCTGAGCTTTCCCCTTAGCAGGGGGTTTGATTTCGGCTTCAGCTTCTGCTTCTTTTGTTGCTTCCTGGGCCTTGCTTTCTGAGCTCGATTCCGTTGGTGCTCCTGTCCACCAGGTGGGTCTTTATCTTTTGGGCGACCTTTTTTTCTCGG
>SNQJ01S0065644.1:15113-27116 GCA_010110895.2 Picea sitchensis
AAAATTAAAAATCAGGAATTTTATTATAAAACTATAGGTAAAATTAAGTAAAAAAATAAAGGTAAAATTTTTCAAATATATTTAAAAAAAATTATAATTTAATTATTTGGTTGATAGAATTCATTGTCCCATAAACAAGGGGTCTCATACACCAATTTAGTGTGATGAAAGTTACTTTTACAATATATCATGAGAGAACAATACCAAATTAAAAACTCTTCAACTTTAACAACTTCACCACCAAAATTAAACACTTAAACTTCAACAATATAATGTAATGCATGCTAGAAAATGGCAATGAGTTATCAATATATAAAGAGTTTGATCATAGACCAAGTCTAGCTTTATGGTTTTGGTTTCAATTATATGTGTACTTAAAGAAATGTAATTTCTTGAAAACAATTTCTCTAAAGACTTTGATCATGAGTCAAGTCTAGCTTTATGGTTTTGGTCTCAATTATATGTGTGTTTAAAAAAATGTACTTTCTTGAAAACAATTTCTCTAAAGAGTTTGAGTATGGGTAAGTCTAGCTTTATGGTTTTGGTCTCAATTATGTGTGTATTTAAAGAAATGTAATTTCTTTAAAACAATTTCTTTAAGAAATACTAATTTTAGTTTAAAATGGAAGAGCTTTTTCAAGAAATGTGTTTAAAAAAAGGTTTTTAACAAGGTTTTTTTTTTTTTTTAGCAAGTTTCGTTGAGTAACATCTTTTTAAGGTCATGTTACTGGTAACTTAGGTTATATGTTAACCAATTAAACACGAAAGCATCATCACTGGAAGCATTGTAGGCGTTGTGGAATTTTACTACCGATGAAAATTGATAAACTATTTTAATAGTGATTAAATGTGTAGTTATATGTAGGATAATTTATTGGAGTTTGTCTAGAGTGGCAAGAGTTATGCCTTAATTAGAACCACTTTCACTCCATAGTCAATGCAATAAAATAAAACATGTATATAGAAGAGAATTTTGATAACCAAAAGTACTTGATCTTCGACAAAAAGAAAGATAATTAATTTCTACAGGATTTAAATGATGAATTAAATCTCATAGCAATTAAGGATGATATTGAAGACCTCTATCATAATTTTACAATAACTCTCTCTACTTCCATTACCAAGTTCTCTATTGAGGTGTCAAGTAAAAAGGAAAATAGAACAACCAACTATTGGTATGATAAATAGTGTAAGATTGCTAGAAAAACCATTAGGGATTATCCAACAAGAAAAATAGTTACAAATCCCTAATTAAAAGAAGAAAAAAAAAGATATGTTTTAAATAGAAAGAAAGAGAAGTTTTTATACCTCTCTACACTAGATCTTAAGAAATTCTAGAGGAAAATTCTAACTTGTTAAACTAAATAAAACAATATGATCCATTTGAGAGATTATAATTCCTACCTTAAAAATATTGTAATGTCCTCTTCCAATTGATTATGATGGGAGAATGACTCAAATAGCCTATACGACTCACGTAGGCTATAATCAACAAGGAAAAGGGGAGTCAAGGAGGTGTCACTAGGTTAAAAGATTGACAAACCCTAAAAGTGACATTAAATAAAATACAAAATTATATTTAAATGGAGTTGGAGGAAAAGGAATTGATTTGTTCAAAATAGGGGAAAGATCTAGAAGGTCCAAAGGAAGGATAAATAGAAGAGAAACCCTTCCCCTTGTCATTATGATTTGATATCTTATTGAGTTCTCTTGTAGCCATCGTTTTCATTGGGGTTTTGGGAAAAACCCTTCCACTGCAAGTTTAGTTTCGGTGGTGCAATATTCACCCTAGCTAGACATGAGAGGGATTCATCCAGAATCCTTATTTGAATTCATTGTGGTGCTTACTTTCATTTCATAGAGGTATTGAGGATAGATCATCTTGTGTAGGGAGTTTATGACATTTTTCCGAAGGAGATTGATCATCAAGTCCGCAGGTGTTAGGAGGGTTTCATAAACATGTAAAGTAGGAATCCTCGTGGGTTGAGCAAGGGTTGTCCTGCGAGGCCCTGCTAGACACCCCACAAGCGTCCCACGAGGACCGTTGTGAATTGGGGTTTTGTAGTAGCTTATCGCATCGGTTATGGGAAGAGATCTGAAGCAGTTGGAGAATCATCCACAAAGAAAAGGTCACTAGAGAAGAGAAGAGGAGGCTTTGTAGAGCTTCAACTCCATATATTGACATCATCCCGAGTTCTATTGTGTTGTTTTGCAGTAGATTGTGATGTTTTCTATCAACCATTAGTTTGTGTGCTTAATAGTATTTTGTAGTTGTTATTACAACCCTTAGTTACCCTTTATTGATTTGTAGTTTCCATCCATAATAAGATGCCATGGTTATCTGCTCTATTCTATGTGTATATGATCTATGTTAAGCTACTATTTGGCACTTCTAGAAACACTAATACAAATTATTTGATAAAATTACACAGAGAAGAATAATAATTTTGGGTAGTACAAATATATTCCCCAGCTATCCTAGTTGGGAACATTACAGTGGTATCAAAGCTGGTGATTATGTCAGCCTGTGACTACATTGTTGCCTAGAAGAAAAAGACATGCGGGATAGACCTCTCGAGAGTCACTAGAAAAAGAAACATAAGAAAATCACATAGATTCAGAGCCAAAAGGAGGCATGGGGGACCATTGTGAAGACAAAGTCTCGCGAATATTGGAATCCGTGGTTAGTGATCAATGACAATTGACGCGATTCCTAACACATTTCTTTACCAACATTCAAGCAAATCAAAACCCTGGAGGCTCCAATCGGAACCAGTTAGAGGGAAGCCACAAAGGAAGTGGAGCTTATACAAAAGGAAGTAATATCCATACCCCAACCCAAAACAAGAGTTTAAAGATCTTTGGGCCCTTATTACCAAAGTTCCTGACAGAGAAGCCTATGGAGGCACTAGAGCAACCAGATCAGGGGTTTGATATTAACACTTCATACAAGGAGTATGAGACGGTACATGAAGATATCCGGGAGAAAGTTTCCTATAGATATTTTTACAACCTTAAACATAAATCTGGTCTGAAGGAGGGGAACATGGGAGCACAGAGTCCACAAAACTTTGATCTCATGTGTAAGGTGGGGCTGTTGATTATTCCACCCTTCAATGGGTCTGTAAAGAGCATGACCAGGGCTTGGGTACATAAGTTGGATACTTATCTCCAACTTAATCCACTGATCAAAGCTGAAGAAATTAAGTATGCCACCCTTCATTTGGAAGGATAAGCTCACGAATGGTGGTACCATGGGATGGTTAAATTAGGGCACTCCAACATAATTTCATATGTGGACTTCACTCAGAACTTGATGGAAAGGTTTGACCAGAAGGACTCTGAGATACATTTCAGGGAGTTGGCACAATTGAAACAGACATGCACACCAAAAGCATACATCGCAGATTTTCAAAGGATGGCAGTTATGGTGACAGATATCTCTCAACATGGGTTGGTGATGCTATTCAAAAAGGGTCTAGATGAACCTCTGAGAGGCTGGGTGAAGGCATTTAAGTCAACCACATTGCATGAAGCCATCATGAGATGTCAAGACATTTAAGGATGCAGTCAACAAGAAGGTACTGGCAAAATCCTTCATCCCTCAAGGAGGTAAGGAGACAAAAATTCCACGGAAGTCATGGACAAGAAAGGACAGGACGAATAAGGAAACTCGAAGAGAACTAAGGAGGAAGAAAATTTTCTTCAGTTGCAAATATTTGTGGGAACTAGGTCACAGATGTATGGGAAAAGGTAAGGTCTATTACATCGAGGTAGTTTCCATCGTGGAGGATGATGGGGAGGAAGAAGGTGTTGGACATGATAGTGGTGAGCCATTGCAGACCATCGAACAAGCACCATTGCAAGATAGCCCCAAGGGAGTAACAATTGCTACACTTTCAGGATTCCCTAAATATTATAACTTCAAGATCACAGGTATTATGCAAGGGCATAGGATTACAACATTGGTGGATAGTGGGGCCACCCACAACTTCATTGATGTTGCACTTGTCAACAGGAGGAAAACCCCCATGGAGGATTTTGAAGGATTCAATTTAGTAGTAGGGGATGGGTACAACATGATGTGTACTCAGAGGATCATGGGACTGGAATTAACATTGGGAAACTACACATTGATTGATGACTTTTACATTGTGGATTTGGCAGATACGCATGTGGTGCTAAGAGTTTAGTGGCTATACTCTTTGGGAGATATCCACACAAATTATAAGGACATGAGGATGGAGTTCCACGAAAAGGATGGGAAACGAGTTGTCCTGAGAGGTATGTCAACATGTTCCCCCATGATTGTGTCTAACCAGCACATGGAGGCCCTTTTTAGACATGGGGACATGGCTTGCACAATAGAGTGCTTAATCACTATGGAGAAGCCATCACAAGAATGCCATCATTACCCTGTGGATATATAGGCATTGCTTGGAAAGAAAGATAAAGTGTTTGAACCATTGCCAATAGGGAGACCACCTGACAGAGGATTGAGCATGTCATTGAGATAGAATAAGGGTCAAAGCTCATCATCACCACTCCCTATAGGCATCCCAAGAGATTCAAGGATGAAATAGAAAAGGCCATAAAGAAGTTTCTAGAGATGGGACACATCCATCCTAGTTCTAGTCCTTTCTCCCCGTCAGTTGTATTGGTGAAGAAGAAATATGGTACTATGAGGATGTGAATAGAATACAGGGAACTAAACAAGAAGACCATACAAATTAGATACCCAATACCCTATATTGATGAGTTGATCAACGAGTTGCATGGGGCAGTGTACTTCTCAAAGGTTGATATGGGATCAGGATACCACCAGATCCAGGTCAAGGAGGAGGATATCCATAAAACAACATTTAGGTGTTACTATGGGAACTACGAGTTCCTAGTCATGCCCTTCAAGTTGACTAATGCACCCACTACCTTTCAATCATTCATGAACCATATCTTCAACAAACAATTGATGAAATTTTTACTAGTGATCTTTGACGATCTTCTCATCTACAACAGGACATGGGAGGAACACCTAAAGCATGTGGATAAGATTCTCACCATTATGGAAGAATAGTCACTTTTTGCCAAGGAGGCAAAGTGTGAGTTTGGTTTGATAGAGATCTTCTGTTTAGGGCATGTGATCGGTATTAAAGGAGTAAAGGTGCATCAAGAAAAGATCCAAACCATCTTAGATTGGCCCGCCCCTAGGACACTCACATATATACGAAGGTTCTTTAGGATATGTAGCTATTACAGGTGCTTTGTGAAAGGATTTTCACAATTTGTGACACCATTAACGAACCTCGCCAATAAGGGGGCATTCCAATAGTCATAGGATGCACATGTGGCGTTCAACAGAATGAAGAGGATCATGAGTACTTACCCAATATTGGCACTTCCATATTTTACATAGCCATTTGTCCTGGAGTGTGACGCATCCAGTGAATGGATAGGGGCAGTATTGATGTAGAACCAAAATTTAGTAGATTTTGAGAGCAAGAAGCTAAGGGAGCCTGAGAGGCTCTACCCAGTCTATGATAAGGAAATGTTGGCCATCATGCATGCATTGGCCAAATTAAGACAATACTTGGTAGGAGGATGCTTCATGGTTCAGACTAACCACAACGGCTTGAGATATTTCTTAGAGCAACGAGACTTGAATGAGAGACAATAGAAATGGGTGAGAAAGGTACATGCATATGATTTCAACATTGAATATTTTAAGGGGAAAAAGAATATATTTATTAATGCCTTATCCAGGAGACCTGCAACCTTCTCTATGACAGAGATCTCAGCAGACTGGAAGTCCATTCTCTCAATAGAATACTCCAAGAATACCTTTTCTTGTGAGATGATGGAGGCAAATATCCAGGATGATAGGTACATGTTAGTAGACGACATCATACACTACAAAGACATGATCTATCTTTTTCTTGAGTCCACACTCAATGATAGGATTTTGAGGACAACACATAGTGCACCACTAGCAGGGCACTAGGGGTATCTGAAAACCTATAGGAAGGTTAGGGAGAGATTCACATGGAAGGTTATCAAAGGGGATGTACTTCATCATGTGAGGGAATACATGAATTTCCAACAAAACAAGCTAGAGTTCACACATCCTGCAGGACTGCTCCAACCCTTACCGATTCCAATATAGAAATGGGAAAGCATCTCCATGGATTTCATCACAGGATTACCAAAGGTGCAAGCAGGGATTGTATTTACGTGGTAGTGGATAGGTTGACTAAATATTCACACGTATTTGATATTCCTACGGAGTACATCTCATCTCAAGTAGCAGATCTATTTTCCAGGGAGGTGTTCAGACTCCATGGCCTTCCAAGGAACATAATCAGTGATCGATATAGCAAGTTTCTCAGTACATTTTGGCAGGAGTTGTTCAGGTTATCTGGGACAGAGTTGACACCTAACACTACCTATCATCCCCGGACAGATAGGAAGACCGATATAGTCAACAAATGGATCGAGGGGTACTTGAGGAACTATGTGTCATGGCAACAATGGGCATGGATAAAATGGTTGCATCTCGGTGAGCATTTCTACAACACCACTCATCACATGTCCATCGGGATGAGCCCCTTCAAGACATTGTATTGATATGATGCTTCGTGTTTTTTTGATTTCGAGTTTGGAGAGATTAGAGCTCCCAAGGCCAAGGATTGGTTACAAGAAAGTTAGGACATTTTAAGAGTCCTGAAGGAAAATATGCAGGCCACTCAGAATCAACAGAAAATGTATGCAGACAGACATAGGGTAGAACAAAACTTTGAGGTTGGAGATATTGTATTTCTCAGATTAAATCCATACAGATAATCATCAATGAATAGGAGTGTTGCAGAGAAGATTAAGCCCCTCTTTTATAGGCCCTACAAGGTGATTAGGAGAGTTGGGGAAGTAGCATTTGAGCTGGAGCTACCAGAGTGAAGCAAGATCCACAATACCTTACATGTATCCTGCCTCAAGGAGGCATTGGGAAAATAGTTCACCACTTTGGTAGATATTCCTCCACTAGATGAGGAAGGACATTTGGTTCTATCTCCTGAGAGGATAGTTGAAATCAAGGAATAGAGTCTTAGGAGTAGGGTCATTTGAGAGTATTTGGTTGTATGGAGAATATATCCCACAGAAGATGCCACCTGGGAAGGGGAGTATATCTTACCACAACTTGATCTGGAATTGCTTAAGGACAAGCAATCTTGGGAAGGGAGGATTGTAATGTCCTCTTCCAATTGATTGTCATGGGGGAATGACTCAAATAGAATATATGATTCATGTAGGCTATAATCAAAAGGGAAAAAGAGATTCAAGGAGGTGTCACTAGGTTAAAAGGTTGACAAACCCTAAAAGTGACATTAAATAAAATAAACAATTATATTTAAATGGATTTGGATGGAAAAGAATTGATTTGGTCAAAATAGGGGAAAGATATAGAAGGTCCAAAGGAAGGATAAATAGAGGAGAAACCTTTCATCTTGTCATTATGGTTTTATATCTTATTGAGTGCTCTCATAGCCAGCCTTTTCATTGGGGTTTTGGACAAAACCCTTCCACTGCAAGTTTAGTTTCGGTTGTGAAATATCCACCCTAGCTAGACACGAGAGGGAATCATCCAAAATCCTCATTTGAGTTCATTGTGGTGCTTTATTTCATTCTGTATAGATCTTGAGGACATATCAAATTGCGCAGGGGGTTTACGAAATTTTTCTAAAGTAGATTTATAATCAGGTCCATAGGTGTCAGGAGGGTTACACACACCTATAAAAGTAGGCATCTCTGTGGGTTGAGCAAGGTTCATCCCACAAGGCCCCACTAGACACCTAGTAGGCATCTCGCGAGGACCCCTGTGAATTGGTTTTAAAATATCTCATCGGGTTGGGTCTAGGAAGATATCTGAAGTAATTGGAGGATCATCCATAGAGAAAAGGTCACTAGAGCAGAGCAAAGGAGGGTTTGTATATCCTTGGCTCCATATATTGGCATCATCCCAAGTTCTATTGTGTTTTCTTGTAGTAGATTGTGATGTTTCCTAGAAGCCATTAATTTATGTGCTTAATAGTATTCTGCAGCTGTTATTACAACCCTTAGTTATCCTTGTACTGATTTGGAGTTTCCATCCATAATAAGATGCCATGGCTATCTGCTCTATGCTATGTGTATATGATCTATGTTAACCTATTATTTTGCACTTCTAGCAACACTAATACAAACCATTTGATAAAGTCACAAAAAGAAGAATAATAATTTTGGGTAGTACACATATATTCCCCAGCTATCCTAGTTGGGAACATTACAAATATTTATGAAACCCCTAATGTTGTGAACAACATTCAAACCTTTTCTACATAGGAAGAAGTTTTTTCTTTAAAATAGATAGAGTTTGGACTTAAGCAACTCGCAAAATGGAAAGCTAAGCACATCAAAGGAAACCAAGAAGAAATCCTAAAATTTGAAGGACCTATCCTCATCCCTTACATTCACAAGCTATAAGTGAAGCATGGTTTCCCTAAACTCTAGACTCAAAGCCTCATCATTCCTATTTTTAAAGTGGGGAAAAAAGGTATTAAACAACAATATATATTTAGGAGTTATCATTCAACTTTGGACCACATTATTATGTTTAGGATAACTATGGAGGACTATCGTAATAATAAAACAAATTTCTTGTGTTTCCTCATTGAATTTAGAAAAACATTTGACACAATACCCATAACTAACTTCTAGAATATATTAGAAGAGTTAAAGGTTCCTTTTGAGTTGAGTTGTTGTGATAAGACTATATGAGAACACCATTTCCATGTTTAGGAACATTGAGGGATATTCAAAATAAATTCATTGTAATATAGGAGTTAAGTAAGGTTGCCCCCTATCCCCTATCCTTTTTGTCATATACATCGACAAGTTATAGGGTATTGTTCTCACATGGTACATTGTATAGATAACCTTTATGACAAAACAACCTTGTATTATATTCAATTGCATAATAGAGTTTTAAGACAAAGAAGATCAAATCTTTGGTTTTGAACTTGGATATGATGAAGGCCTATGATAGAGTTGATTGGAGATTCCTCAGACTGGTGTTGTTACAGGTTGGACTCAGCTTGGAAGATACTAACTGGATCATGGGATGTGTTAGGTCAACAAATTTCTTTGTTTTGGTAAATGGAAGTCCTTCCAGTTTTTTTAAGGGGTCCATAGGATTGAGGCAATAATTTCCTCTTTCTCCTTTGGTGTTCTTGATCATAGTAGAATGTCTTAGCATGCTTCTCAAGAAGTTGGTCGAAGAAGGTAGAATTGAAGGATTTTTAGTAGAAAATGGTGTTAGAATTACACATTTGTTATGTGTGGATGATGTTATCCTTTTTGGGAAAGGTTCTTTTCATGAATGGCAGGTGTTTAAGGATGCTCTTAATATTTTTTGTAATTCTAGTGGAATGGATTTAAACAATCAAAAGTCTCAATTTTTGGAAGCCGTTTTTTCCACTGATTAGTTAGATCGGTTAAAAGAATTGTTTCCTTTTGAATTCAAGTCAATTGAGGAAGATTTTAAGTATTTAGGGTTTTTCCTTAAGACTAATTGTTACTCGTGTGATGACTAGATCTAGCTTCTTCAAAAGGTGGAAAAAATAATTGCTACTTGGTGTCACAGATGGTTAACTTTAGGAGGTCAATTTATCCTTGTTAAATATGTTTTGGAAAACATTCATGTTTTCTAGCTCTCTATGGCATATATTCCCAGAGCTATTTTGGATAATATTCACAGGAGGTTGTTCAACTTTTTGTGGTCTAGTATTAAGGAAAAAGAGGGTCTTTATTTAGTTAAATGGCACAAGAATGCTAAACCAAAAAAGGAGGGAGGTTGGGGAATTAAGAATATCTATTTGTTTGGAAGGGCATTGGCAACCAAGAGCTTGCGGAGGTGTGTGATGGTTCCTGGTCTTTGGCATGACGTGGTTCAAAATAAATATTTGAAGCAAAAATATGTTGTGGAGTGGCTAAGAGAAGGGAGAAACAATCTCAAAGGGATGTCAAATTGTTGAAAGGATCTTACTTCTTCTCTGCAAATTATAACTGACTGAATTGCTTGGAATCCTAGTAATGGCTGGGAAATTCGTATTGGAGTGGATCCTTTTGTGGGGTCTCGCTATTATTATAAACTTTCTCTGGATTTAGTAGTTGTGCTCCATTCGAAAGGAATTGTCTTTTTGGCTTAGGCTGTTTCAAATGTTTCAAGAGGTCTGGTTGATATTCGTTGGAACTTTGCTCAGAGTTTAGATCTCTCGGGCTCTTTAAGAGATGAATGGGACTCATATGTTATGGGAATTAAGCACTCAAGTTTTCTTCTTTCTGATTCATCTAACTTTATTGTGTGGTCGTGAGATGAGAAAGAAGGAAGGGTAACTACTAAGCAAGCATACGAGGTACATTTTTTTGAAGATTCTGGTGATTTTTTTTAGGGATGGCTTAGTGATTTATTGTAACACACCCACTATCGTTATTTTTAAAAGCTTTGGGTTAATCTCCCATACATGAGATATCTCCACAAACCCGTATTAGCGAAATGCCAATCCCTGACTCTATACCAGGATTCGGGGTTCCTTCTATCGGGGTTTTGATACCCACGACATCTTGACAACTACAAACACCGATCTCCGAGTCACCCCTTGGTTGCCTCAGCCNAGATATAATAAATGTAAGAGGACTTCTTAGAAGGTTCTACTTCTAGAAGATTCCTCCTCTAGAATGTTCTTAGGTGATGGTAGCACTATATAAAGGGGTTCAAGCAATGTAATGAGATATGAAAAGAAGTATTGTATTTGGAGTTGAAGCTCAATAGGAGGATGCCCCCTCGAAGAGGCAAGTGAACATGAGAGGATCCCTTCCATAATAAGATCCATTTTATGGTGTTTCCCTACCTCAAGGGTTTTGATATGGTAAAGTGGTGGTTTTCTATATGGTTTCATATATCTTGTGTGGTGATTGTATTAAGATATATTTGGATCTATTGTGATATTTTTTAGATCTATTTAGGTTCTTAACAAATTCTCGAGGGGAGTTGTTGGCCTTATGGAGTATTTTGTTTTTTGCTCATTTCAAGCAGGTGACTAATTTGCAATTGTCATCCAGATTATTTTCAGAACAAAATGAAAGAAGAGATATTGCAATGAAATATAGATAAAAATTGTCAGAAACATAGAAATACACCAATACATGATTTCTATTAATGAAAGAAATGTACAGAGACTACAAAAATACCGAGTGTAAGACTCGTTAGAATGGTGGTAGCTTTATCTTTGAGAAGAGATGTGACCGCTATGCTCATTCGCAAGAACATGAGTACAATGAGGCTCTGAAGGCCTTTTTATGATAAACATGAATTCAAAAACCCTAGACATCCAAAAACCTAACCCTAGGAGATGAAGCGCCAAAAGTCATGTGGGCCATGTTGGGGTAAGTTAGTAAATCAACTTCCCAGGGTCGTAGCTTTTGCATACGATCTCCATTTTATGCATGTGATAGCCCGTTGGAAAGGTATTTTTGAGAACTACACATTATTCTGTCAAACTTTGACTATGTTTATAGTTTTACCATGGCAAGCCAAGAAAATATTGTTTATGGCCCCAAAACAACCCTTGAAGTACAAAAATATGTACCGAGATGAAAACTTCCAAAATAAGCTAGTTGGAATAGATGGGAGGCCACCAATATCCACCTGGATGTTGTGTAGGGCTTCAGGACAACCCCAAAAGTGCAGAACTCATAAAGAAATGTCCCCATTACAGACAAATGTGTTGAACTAAAAACTATCAAGATGAACCAGTTGGAATTTGGAACATGTGAGTGGCCACCAATATCCACCTAGATCAAATTGGTAGGGGATTCAAATGTTATAGTGGATTTTTTTTCGCTCAAAAACAATCTGCAGGTGGCCTCTTTAAAGCCTTGGATGGAAACAATTCGTCATTTGAGCTCCAAGTTCTA
>SNQJ01S0065645.1:0-11597 GCA_010110895.2 Picea sitchensis
GTACTATCCCCTCTCTTGACTCCTGTCTCACACCCAAACACCCACTTCAAGCTCCCGCAGACCTCGTCTCTCACACTGACTTTGCTGCAATTCCTACCACCTTTAGAATCCTACATATCCACCATACGAATTGAGTTAATTAAAACAACAACTACCCTTCTGTACAAGGTCGTATGAAAGAAAAAATAATTGCAGCCATCAATTTTAAATCATACGATTGTACCGTCCAATTTTAAATTAAATCATAATCATGCCGAAACTTTCGTAAGGGATATTGTCAGGTTGTATTCAGGATACAAGCAAAGCCACCATTTCAAAATTACACCACATAACAATAGCAACCGGTGTATGCAAGTTTGTGGAGAGTCGCAATCCAAATCGACGTCACATTTGTTGAAAGTCATGACCCTCAATTAAAATTTTAAAGCGTCTATGCTAATTGATAAAGGTTTGCATAGAAAATTGCACATATGAAATTTTATATATGAAAAAAAGGTAAATAAAAAGGTCATTTCATTTGGAAAAAAAATATATTAAAAAACGACTTTTAGAAAATCTTTTAAGAAGTATAAAAAGGGATTTTAAGTCTCAATCAAAGTATAAAGAGGCAAAAAAAAACTATTCCTTAACTAAATTGAGAAAGAGATTATTATATATTATATATATAAATAGGTCATTTTCCAAGGTCATTAAAAGAGAAACTGAGTTGAGGAAAAAAAGATTATATGTATAGATAGGTCCTTATTCAAGTTCATTAAAAGTTTTCCTAAGACAAAGTGGAAAAAAGAAGAAGATTATAATATTTTAAAATAAGTATAAAGTATATTCTAAAATATAAAGTATATAACAAGGATTTTTTCTAAAAAGGATTGAAGAAGCATTTAAAAAATATTTATTATGGAAGAATATTAAGATAATTCAGAAATACAATCACGAATATTGGAAGGAGAACTAGGACATTATAAAGCGAGCAATAAAAAAATACAGTTTGAAATTAAGAAGGAAAAATATTTTAATGGTTTAACACATAAATATAATCATTACTTCAAAGAGCGTATTTGGGAGCTCATTGCACAAAATGAAGAACTAAAGACTAAGACAAACAAAGTTCGCTCACACAAGAATTATCCAAAATATTTGGAATATAACATAATAATCCATGTAGGAATAATGTATAAAATATGAATGGATGAGATATGATAAGATAAGATGATATAAGATGATTACAATTGAGAATGAGGGCTCGTTTATATACCCACGCAGGGGTGCCCTTAACCAATAGACATGTCATTTGAGACATGTCCTTTCATTATTAATAATTACTATTTATTAATTAATTATTATGTTATGAATATCTATTTATATGTATATTTATGTTCATAACATTGTCTTACCCTTAAAAATGCTTTGTCCTCAAAGCATACTTTATGGAAGACTTATGTCTTGCTCTAGCTTGTAATTATTGTCTCATGCTTCTTCATTGTTGAGTTAGTAATCGTTGAGGACCTAGTACGATAGGATCTTCTAAGCGCNCCTTTCATTATTAATAATTACTATTTATTAATTAATTATTATGTTATGAATATCTATTTATATGTATATTTATGTTCATAACACCAATGGGATGTGGAGGTGATACAAGTACAAGAGCCTCTCCACCATACTTAAGATGATTTTGTTGAAAGGTTGTGTGAGTTATCCTTTGCATTATTATATTGGATCCTTTAAGAGTTGTTGTGATTTTGTGACTTCTCCACCTCATTGAATTTGAACCTCGCTCAAGGGGAAACACCTATGAAGGTGGTTACATTGGTTGCATGGAAGATAAACCCTTATGTATGATTTTCACCTTACAATTGAACACCAGTTCAAAGGATCTAGAGTATTAGAAACTACTTTCTTGGAGTGCAAAGAAATCTTAAGGGTTGTAGGTATTTCACATTTATGCATTGTTTATGCCATCTTGATTAACTTGGTTGAAGAATATTGTGTATTTACCCAATATGAATTATGATGTAGTTATGATATTGTGTTTTTTTCTAACCCTACTACTTGGGATGATTTAGTTGTGAATTTAAAGTTCTAACTAAATTGTTTAAAAAAAAAGAATAATTCCATTAAACTATTACAACTATGCATACTTATAAAACAAAGTTAGATATGACAAATTTATATCAATTTTGTATTGGAAGGGTCTCCTTGCACCATGAGACAAGATATCCTTATTAATATTCTAGCACCATCTCTTACTCCATAAAATCAACTCCTCATTAATATTCTAGCACCATCTCTTACTCCATAAAATCAACTCCTCCTTAATATTCTAATACCATCTCTTACTACATAAAATCATAACACATTAATGAAGGAAAATGCACCTAATAGGTCAGGTTGTGCAAAAAAATATTATAATGATGCCATAAATGACCCAATAGTCCTATCTTAGAATAAAAAGTTCTGGATTCTTGGCCTTCAATATGAAAAATTAACAAATTGTTGAAATGCCCAAGGAACATATAATAGGTGGGTTTGAATGGAATGACAACAATGATCTTCCTCTAGAGGTGGGTATGATATGTGATATCAATGTATTAGTATGAAGGGGTACTTTGTTTGTGGGACAAGGGACTCAAACATCAAATTGGTGTATGAGACTCTCTTGTTTGTGGGACAAGGGATCCTCTCCGCAAAACGATTTTACTGCTAAAGTCTATGCAGGTATACATATTCTACCCCCTTTGGATTTGAACCCGTGATTTCTTAGGAGGAAACACATATTTTTAACCATTATACCCACTCAAACTATATATATGTACCTATTCCATCACCTCAACAATTAAAAAAAATGTTACAACTTTCTAAGTTTCCCATTTATAAGTAATATTTTGAAAGTGTGTATTGTATTTAATATTATACAATCCTAAGATCCATCAAATGCCTTGTAAATAATAATAACAATAATAGTAGTAGTAGTAATAATAAAACAATTAAGAGGAACTTGTGTTAAAGGCCTAACATGAACTTATGATTTAACAAGAGCAAAGACATCTCTAGGTCCACTAAAAAATTCTATTCTAGGGGGCATCTATCTTTCTAGCCTTATCACAACTGGCCAATATATCCACTTGTGAAAATTAAACCCAAGTGAGAAAAACAACAAACTTGCTACCCAACCGAACAACCCTAGATAAAAATCCTAAACTAAATTATTATTATTATTATTTTCATCATACAAAATTGATATATATAAATATTTGTTGTTTGTAATACAATAGATTCCTCCTTCAACCATATGACATATATTAATCAAATAATTGAACTTTCTAAAAAAACAAAAACAAATTATATTGATATTAGCCGATTATTAAGTCACCTCAAATACAAAATCCCCGGAGGATGGCATAACATGGACTCTATTAGTATACATATACCCAACATGGACTCTATTAGTACACATATACTCTTATCTTCATTGTGCTTGACTGATATGCATTCTGATGCATTTTTCCTCTGCAACTGAACGGGAAGAAGAAATGGCCATTGTGGATGTGGCAGTATTCCAGCGTAGACTGTTAGAAGCAGGGAAGCAGCTGGAAAATGCAGCTCGCTCCGGCACTGGGTTACTTCAATCCTTAGAGAAAGTGGAGCTTTGTTTATCCCAATGCGCCGTGCAATGCGTCCATCAAAGAATACACTGGTACATCCACACATTCTCAGGCACCAAGACAGCGATGTGAGGCTGCTGGTCCTCAATTGTCTCAGCCAAATCACCAAAATAACAACACCCAAAGAGCCATACAACGATGATGTAATGAAAGAAATATTAGAGCTCATTGTAAGATCTCGGGGAGATGAACAGTCCCTCCTTTGCAAGGAGGATTTTCATTCTGAAGATTGTTGAAGACGTCCAACTGACCACAGTCATGGTGAACCTTGAATTGAACGACCTCTTCCTTGAGATGTTCAGGCATTTTTTAGCTGTTGTTTCTCAGCATGCTTATTCTACAGATGTATATGATTCCATGAAAAGGATCATGGGATTCGCTTTGGATGAAAGTGATGATATCTCGCAGGAATTATTGTCTGTTTTACTCATCAATTTAAGAAGAGAAATGAGGGATTCTTCACCGGCAGCCCATTCGTTAGCCATGGGTGTCGTTGTATCTTGTGCTGAAAAGCTCAGATCATATTTGAAAGAAATTTTTTCATCTGATCAGCCAATTGTTTGCAACTGTGTCCATGGGTACCATGAAATTGTTTATGATATCTGCAGACATGGGAGTCAGGAGATCAATGTTAATAAATATACAACTCCTGCTCGAAAGGTTTTGCAAACAGAAAACTGTACAACAGATCCAGCCGCATCTGGCTTGGATAATGCAAACTCTCAAGTCGCAAGCTCTCCCGATGATAATGAATTTATTTGTGACCAGGAAAAGTCTGATAAGAAGAAGAGTGAAACTGATCTTAAATTGGTAAGCTTATTTTCACATATCCCTTACTATCCACTTCCAGTTCCAGACACATGTGGACGCAAACGAAGGCGCCCGTGAAAACGATCAGATGCTAAAGAAGAAGAATCCACGTCGGTAGAAAGGGCAGAAACGGGATCCGAAGGTGTAGCTTTATCAGAAGACACCGTTTGCGAGTCGGCCAATAACGTTTCAGTCTCAAAATCGTCGAAGCGTAAGAAGACAGAGTATTTCTGCGAGGAAGAACAGAGTCTCGAAGGAACTGGATATACTTGAAGATAGTTGGGAGGAAGATTACAGGTTGGTTTCGCTGAAACCCTAACCCAATTTAGGAGCTTAGTGGGTTAGAATTTAATGTTGCTGATTTTGGTCTTTTATGTATCCATAAAGGAACATTAGTATTGGGAGGAAGATTAGATGTTGGTTTCGCTGAAACCCAAACTCAATTTAGAAGTTTAGTTGGTTAGAATTTAATGTTATTATTTTGATAGTTTATGTATTTATAAAAGAACATTATTGTTGATTTTGATTGTTTATCTATCTAGAAAAATGTTACAATAAGGCTCTGAAGACCTTTCTACAATAAGAAAGAATGTCAAAAACCCTAGACATCCAAAAACCTAACCCTAGGAGATGAAGCGCCAAAAGTCACGTGGACCCTGCTTGGGTAAGTTAGTACATCAACTTCTCGGGGTCGTAACTTTTGCATACAATCTCCGTTTTAGGCGTGTTATAGCCCGTTGAAAAGGTATCGTCGAGGAGATTCATTTTGTGGGTTCAATTATGCCTATGGTTGTTATTGAGGAGATCGATCCTGAAAAACCTTCATTTAGGCCCTCAAAATGGCCTCAGAAGTTAAAACTGCTAAAAATAGTAAATTACCAAAATTGTCAGAAAACTGTTTTGAGCCAATTGGAAAATGTGGGTGGCCACTGATATCCATCTGGATAAATCCTCCCTCCTTAGGAAGTAATGTTCTCCATTGCGTTGAGGTCCCCCATCAGATGAAGAAATTTTTGTTGAATTTGGCCCCGGGTGAGCCACTTGCCTTGGTGCAGGAGTTGCCTTGCTTTGATGACTCAATAAAGTTGGATCCTTTGTTGTCAAGTGCCCTTGATCTGTTTGTCCACAATATGATCATTGGATGCATGTTGTATGGAGTCGGGGTTGAGCTCTGTTGGTGTCAGTTGTTCTGCTACTTCTGAGGTGTCCAATAATGGCGGGAAATAAAGGCGAAGGAGATCCACGTTGAACACTAGGTGTAGGCCAAGGAAAGGAGGAATGTTGAGCTCAAAAGAATTATTCTCCACGGCCTTAGTGATGGTGTACAACCCATAACAGAGTGGGCGAAGCTTCTGATGGGGTCCTTTAAGGCGTTCTTTTTGCAAGTGCAACCAAACTTTGTCGTCCACCTAAAACTTATGCGACACCCGATGTTGATCATGGCGCTATTTGTACTTGTCATTGGACTTCTGTAGGATATCTTGAACCTGTTGGCGGATGTGTTGGATCCACTCAATGAACCAGGTGGCTTTGTCAGCTTCAGTTGGAGTAGGAGATGAGTCGATCGAGGTGACCGTAAGGGGAAGTGCAACATCTATGGGACCCAATGGTTGGAATCCCAACCACACTTGAAAGGGGCTGTGGTTAGTTGAGCTATGCAGGGCTCGGTTGTAGCTATGATGGACATAGGGAAGGCTCTCATCCCATGTGTGAGGGTGCTTTGAATTATAGATGTGAATGATATGCATAATCATTTGATTTACAACCTTCGTTTGACCATCTGTCTAGGGCTGGAAGGCCATGGATTTGGTGAGCTTGGTGTCTATCAGTGACCAGAGGCTCGAACAGAATGTGCTGAGAAATCGACGATCCTGATCTGAGATAATGGTTTGTGGGATTCCAAAATGCAACCAGACTCGTTCAAAAAAGAGCTTGGTAGTGGCCTCTCCTATGATGTTCTTCTTCCAGGCAACTAGAATCGCCATTTTAGAAAAGCGATCAACAACCAACAAAACACAGTCATTTCCCCACTTAGTGGATAGGAGGCCCGACATGTAGTCCATTGAGATGGATACCCATGGCCTGTCAGGAGTAGGAAGAGGGGTGTGCATACCCTATTTCTTAGTTGTCGGTTTGGCAATAGCACAGGCAGTGTAGGACCTGATATACTTGTCGACCTTCTGTCGAAGTTTCAGCCAGTAGAAATGTTTCTGTAGCATTGCCACTGTCTTTTCGATGCCAAAGTGTCCTTCCACCCGACTGTAGTGGGCTTCCCAGATCAACTTCGCTTGCTCACTTGATGGAACACAGATATGGCCCAGACGACACAACAACACATCCTGAAGATGGAAATGATCGACAACTGCATTTGCACCCAACATTTGGTAGGTGGTGGTGAAGTGAGGGTCTGTCTCATATAGTTGGGGCCATCCAAATGTCTCATGGCCGTATGAGTCTAGCACCGTGGTGAGTGCCGTGATTGGCGGTCTGCTGAGGCAATCAATGACGCAATTGGTGCTTTCTGTTTTATACTTGATGTTGAGGTGGAATTGCTGCAAGTATGTGGACCACTTTTGATGGCGGTCATTATGCAATTTTCCCTATGTCTACATGAACTGCAGTGGCTTATGATCAGTGTAAGGACCTAATTTAATTAAGCCTAATAAAATTTATAAATTTAAACATTAAGATCATTCAGCATAAACAATAAGCAATTTCATTCAGCATATAAGCAGCATAAATTTAAATTTATGAACAACAATCTAATAAATTACATAACAACCACATGATCCAGCAAATTCATAAATAAAAATACCTCTGTCTGATGCTAAATTTTTTCTCTGTGTTTTTTCTCTCTACTGCTCTATCCAAACTTTGCCTGATGCTCTGACCAAACCCTGCCCAAAACCGACTAACCACCCAGCCAGCTAGGAGTAGACTATTTGGCTCCCTAGCTCCAGAATTGCATAAGGATTCCTAGCCCTCAAGCCCAAAACATCCAACAACCTAGTGCACCCCTGCAACTATCCTCCCAAACTCCAAACCAAAAAAATATCCAAACTAGTAAATACATTCATTCTCTAAAAAATAATGCTTCCTCCCCCAAAATTTCATAATCCTCTCCCAAAGGTCTCTGCCCAGTCATATCCTCCCCATTCACTGCCTCCTCCTTCATTTAATGCCACCCACATTATCCCTCCATTTACTACCTTATCCCCTCATTTACTACCTTATCCCTCCATTTAATACCCTATCCTCTGTCATACGTAAAGTTTTATAATAAATAAATTAAAGTTATTAACCCTTTAATTGTTCACCCAAACCAATAAATGTGTTAAGTAATCAATTAATTAATTAATCAACATATATTAAACAATAAGTAAATAATTAATTAATATTATTAATAGTTAATCATTAGTTAACTAATACACATTAGGACAGTTAATTGTTTAATTAACTATTCTTGATAACCTTAAGAAACTATTTAACTAGGGTTGTTACATACACCCACCCTTCAGGAAACTTCGTCCTGAAGTTAAAATATTTTATGATATAAGGGAAAAGAAACATGGTCCACACATTCATAACGAATAGCTATCATTATTAGTAAGTAATCCAAGAAAACTCATACATACTAGTGTACATGTACAAGAAATGCATGTGTAGCTAGTACATACAAGTCTCGTGCATGTACTAATAATCAATAACTATCACCTTTATAGTAATTTATGTATGCATCCAATCCAATCAACAAGACTATTCATTTTATAAATAAAACAATAAACCATTCAAATGTTTGTGAAATCCTTGAATTACAATTATCTAGCTCAACAATATTATTTAGACAATTGTAGTTTAGTTACATAATTATGAATATTCATATATATATATATATATATATATATATATACATTTTCTTTTCAGAAAGGAAAAACAATAAATTCCACCATAAGACAAATCTCCATACACTCTTAGCTATTTATACTCATCCTTCCTCCCTAACTTACTTCCATCTTCCATTCATATCTATCCTCTGCTGGACTATCTTGGAGCGTCAACTATATTGACCTAACTCCAAATAGAAACCGTAAGCGGAAGTGTCACTACCTTGACCAAGCTTCCCCAACAGACAACTAACAATCATCATCACACGTCTAGGGGAGTGTGAGCTAACATCATCCTCCCATGACTTCAGGTTTCAGAGGATACATGGTGGGAAATGCCTCCACCCCTCTTAACAAGACTAGGGTCCA
Source organism: Picea sitchensis (assembly GCA_010110895.2). Classification (NCBI taxonomy): domain Eukaryota; kingdom Viridiplantae; phylum Streptophyta; class Pinopsida; order Pinales; family Pinaceae; genus Picea; species Picea sitchensis. The sequence goes on from SNQJ01S0065645.1 coordinate 8,729, forward strand.
CACCCTACAATGGAATATACAGTGGCACCGTGTTGCTGGGAGTTTTGTCATCGTTTATTCGGTTTTGGGCAGTCTCATCACCTGAAATCCTGTACTGGTCCACATATCATAGAAATGCATCCAAACCAATATAATTTCACATACAAAGATTCATACCACATTGTTTCTCAGCTAGTGATCATGACATCCACTTTCATCATCATTATCCCTTGGATATTTCATAGCCCATAACCTGCAGATTAGTCTGTAACATAAACTCATACATTTCTATGCATTATCATCATCTAATTGCATACAACCATAATTTCATTTCAATATCCTCATACCAACAACTTAACATCAAAGTTTTCAAGTTAGAAATAGATCTCATAATATCCCATAATTCAATTAATGACACCTATTCATAAAATTATCGTTTACAAAATATATTGCATCATATCCAACATCATTCTAATAGCATTTAAACATTCATAAAATTTACATTCACATAGCAGATCGCATTATATCCATCATCATCAATAACATTTAAACATCCATAAAATTTACATTCTCACAATATATCGCATCATATCCATCATTATTCAAATACATTTAAACATGCATAAAGGTTCATACGTCTTAAAAGTTCAAGTGTATCATTTAATAGTTTCACAGTGAATAGAAAATAAAAGTGTGTAGACCTCAGGTAATCGTGACTTTCTGAGTCAAAAGGTGGTGTTACATACACCCCACCTTCGAGAAACATATTCTCGAGGTGGTCAAAAAAGTGAGGGATAGTCTCGTCGTAGTGTCTCGACATCTTCCCAAGTAGCAGATCATGGACTATACTTATCCCATTGGACCTTAACTTGGTTTACCAGACGGTTCCTAAGCTATCAGACTCTACGATCCAATATGCGTAACGGTTCTACCGTGAGAGTTACCATGTCCAATACTTGCAATTCCTTCCAATTTAGTTTATGTGATTCATCAGCAACATAATGACGTAAAACAGATACATGAAAAACATTATGAGTTTTATGCAAGTGGGGTGGAAGTACGAGACGATAAGAAACGGGTCCAATTTTCTCTTGGATTCTAAATGGTCCTATAAATCGAGGTGACAACTTTTTCCCCTTCTTGAACCATATGGTACTCTTATTAGGCCTAATACGAATGAAAACCTGGTCTCCCACTTCATAACTTCGGTTGGTCTTGTGTGCATCTGCATAAATTTTCTATCTATGCTGTGCTTCCTTTAGTCTCTACCTAATCTGAATCACCTTTTGCTCCATCTCTTGAATTAATTCTAGACCAACTGTTACTCAATCTTCTAATCTATCCCAACTCAATGGTGTTCTGCATGGCCTTTGATACATAGCTTCTTAGGGTGGCATTCCAATGGAGCTATGAAAACTGTTATTTTAGGCAAACTCTACCAAAGGTAGGTACTTCTTCCACTGGGTTTGATTATCCATGACATAAATCCTAAGTATGTCTTCCATGACTTGATTTACCCTCTTGGTTTTCCCATCTATTTCAGGATGATAAGCTATGCTTAAGTTCAACTGAGTCCCCAACGCTGACTACAAACTTGTCCAAAACCTAGAAGTGAATATAGAGTCCCTATCTGAAATGATCTTCTTAGGTATCCCATGCAAACGGATAACCTCGCTTACAAACACACATGCCACATCAGTGACATCGTAAGTGTCTCTAACCGAAATAAAATGAGCAGTCTTGGTTAACTTATCCACTATCACAAGAATGGCATTGTGTCTATGAGATGTGAGAGGCAACCCCACAACAAAATCCATAGAGATGACTTCCCACTTGGACATAGGAACATCATGTAGTTGTAGGAGGCCTTCCAGGTGATGGTGGTCGGCTTTCACTTGTATACACTCTAGGCACTTGGCGACGAAATGGACTACATTGCGCTTCATGCCTACCTAGAAGAAAAGTTTCCTCGTGTCTGCGTACATATTTTTCACACCCGGATGCGCACAATAAAGTGCTCTATGGGCTGCCTTCAGTATGGTGCTTCGAATATCACCATTTTCAGGGATGTACATCCTTCCTCGATATCTTAACAGTCTGTCTTCTTCCAGACTATATCCTTCATACTTTGGATCTAATTGCCTCCCACTCTAGAGGTTTGAAGTAACTTTTAAATACAACCTGTCTCCTTGGAGTTGCATCAACACATGTTCCCTCAGATTTACCTTTAAGGGTACCAAGGAGAAGACACATGGTCTCCTACTCAAGGCATATGTGACCACATTTTCCTTTCCCTTGATGTATGAAATACCAAAATCCTACTCACTCATAAACTCACTCCATCACCTTTGCCTAGCATTCAGATTCCTTTGAGTGAAGAGAGGTTTTAAACTTTGATGGTCCATTTTGAGCTCAAAGTTTCTCCCCACAAGATAGTGCCTCCAAAGTTAAAGAGCTAGCATTACAACTGCCAACTCTAAATCATGAGTAGCGTAAAGCTCTTTGTGTTTCTTCAACTTCCTTGATGCATAAGATATCACTCCTCCATCCTACATTAGCATGACCCCCAACCCTTTCTTTGAGGCATCTGTGCAGACTGTGAAGTCCTTTTCCATATCCAACACTCGTAGAATTGGCGCACTAGTTAGTAACCTCTTAAGCTCAATGAATGCACTTTCACATTCTTTTTTCCATTCATACATGACCCCCTTGCGTTGCAAAGTGGTGATGGGTTTCTCTATTTTTGAGAATCCTTCCACAAATCTCCGATAATAACCTGCTAACCCCATGAAGCTTCTCACCTCATGGGCATTTTTCGGCACTGGCCACTCCATAATGGCCTTTACCTTTTCTGGGTCCACAGAGATTCCTTCACCGAAAATGATATGAC
>SNQJ01S0065645.1:11607-22070 GCA_010110895.2 Picea sitchensis
CAACTTCCCATACAATTTGTTCTCTCTAAGGTAGGACAACACCACTCGTAAGTGTTCCTCATGTTCTCTTTCGTTTTTGGAATAGATAAGGATGTCATCTAGAAAGACTTGTACAAAACGGTCTAAGTACTTCCAGAATACACCATTCATGAGGCTCATGAATACTGCTGGTGCATTGGTCAATCCGAAAGGTACTATGACAAACTCGTAATGCCCAAACTGAGTTCGAAAGACATTTTTAGGAATATCACCTTCCTTAATCCTTAACTGGTGATACCCTGATCGCAAATCAATATTTGAGAATACTGTTGCTCCTTTCATCTGATCGAAGAGCTCATCTATTCGCAGCATTGGGTACCTATTTTTCGCTGTAGCATGGTTAAAGTCCCTGTAGTCTATACACGATCGTAAGAAACCATCCTTCTTCTTTACAAAAATTACTGGTGCACCTCAAGGTGAGATGCTCGGCCTTATTATCCCTAAGTCCAATAACTCTTTCAACTTCATTTGCAACTCACAAATTTCTGGCGCTATCATCCGGTACAGAGTCTTGGAAATTGGTTATGCACCAAGTTTTAGCTCAATAGAAAAATCAAGCTCCCTCTCAGGAGGTAACCCTGGAAACTTATTCGAAAAAACATCCTTAAATTATGACAATATTGGGTACTTATCCAATGACGGTCCCTTCCTTTCATTGACTACTTCCACTACTGATGCAGGAGCATCGCAAGGGCGTGCAAGCATAGCCATCAACAAGACAACGCGGAGATAAGAGATAGCTAGAAAAGCACCGAGCACATTTTTTGAAAATGTTTTGGAATATTAATGAAGTCATTAAGTGGAGGCATGCTTGTATTATTGTAAAAGGACCTTGAGCGATCCGCTCTCATCCATAGTAGATAGGAGCCTTTATGTGTAATGAATGTAGGTAGATAGAATTTAATGCTTAGATTAGACAGATTTTGGAGAAGAGGGAAATGTGATATAGACACCCTCATTGTATAGTTGTAATATGATTATGTCCATAGAGCATAGAGCATAGAGAAGAGAGAAGAGAGCTGTAGTTGAAAACACCCATGTACAGAGATTTGAATTAATAGAAAGAGCTTTGATTCAAATTCATGGTGTCATATTTGTTCTCTGTGTATGCCTGTTGAATGTTATGCTCATGGATGTTTACTTTCTGTTATACATTTGCTTTATATGTTGTGTATATGATTTCATGCTTTGTGTTTGAAGTCTGAGAGAGAGTAAGGAATGAGTTTCAATTGTTTCTCTGCCTGAGTGAGTAAAATTCTTGCAAGGAGTGCAGTGAAGTTTGTTCGCAAGGAGTGCATTGACATAAGTTAGAGTTCATCTCTGAAAGCTCAGGAGGGATAAAAATTGTTCTCATTCTCACAGAAGTGTAGGTTGAGAACAAGAGTCATTTGATGTGTGCGCAGGTCAAGTAAAGTCTCAGAGTTTGTGAACCTGAGAAATTGTTGAAGGACTACTGCTGCAGGGAGTGCGCAGAGTCGAAGGACTTCAATTCTTTGAAGTAATTGAAGGATTCGCCGCAAGGAGTGCATGCAGGAGTATTCTTTAAGACTCAGAGTTGGAGAAAGCTCAGGAGAGATAGGGTCTTCATAGTTGTCGAAGAAAAGCATAGAAGGTTGGTGCCTTGAGGCGTTGAAAGGAGGCTTATCAATTTTGCATTGCATGCGGGTAAGTTCCGCGGAGAAATACTTGGTTAAAATTCACAGGAATTGTCCAGGAAGAAACGGATGGTCGAAATTCTTTGAGAAGAATTCACAAAGTCACAAAAGCCGTCAGATCTTCCAGAGAAGCAGGAACGTTATGACGATCTTTCCTCAAGCGTAAGCTCAGAAGAAATCAGGGCTGTAGGATCCAAGATAGCCAGGGCCATTGGATCGCTCACGAAATCTCATTTCGGGGTTTCGTGAGTTGAAGGGTCGAAGGTTTTGCATCAAGGTTCGCGAAGTCAAGAAATTCGCGAGTAGCGAAGTGACGAGTGGATCAGAGCCGTCCATCTGGGGAGGACAGGTGGTAGATATCTATAGATCTTGCAAACTCAGAGGTTCACGAGGTGAGAGCCCAAAGTTTGGGTACTCTAGGTTGCGAAAGGGGAAGTGCGAAGTGGAGCGTAAGGAACACGTGGCATAATCGCAAGGTGGGCCCATGGAATAGACAGGTGGACACGTGTTGTTCATTGAAGGGACTCAACACCCCGTTGAATTTTCGTGTCTCGTGGGTTTGTAAGATAAGAGGATGGAAGTCTAACCTTTCAACTTGCAAAGTGACAAAAGGTGAGGAGCGCTAGTGGGAAGACTAGCTTATGGTCATGCGCAGAGGGTGCTGACAAGGGAAGGAGTTATATCCGTCTTGTGATCTAGGATATTGCGGGATTGGGCAGGAGGAGTCAAGAGCTTTGATTCGTGAACTCGCAAGAAGTGAGTTGTGACAAGCGCCTTTCAGTTTAGGCCTTGGTCATAGCCGGTGGTCACGTGGAGATGGGAGAGCTTGCACCGAGTGTCGTTCATGCCAGGGAAGCTTCTGAAAGGACCCGTGGACCAAAAGAAAGAAGATTCAAATAGGGAATCGAAAGAGCCGATCCGGCTCAAAGGGAAACGAAGAATGATCCTGAAAGTGGATCCTTGACCTGAGGGTCGAGTGAATCTGCACCATCTGGTATCAGAGCCTCATTCTTGTTTGTATATTTCAGGAAGGAAAAGAGAGAAGGAATTTTAGCCATGCCGTCGAGGAGAAGAGACAGGCAAGCACCCGATCCGCCAGAGGAAAGGGAAATGCCAGAAGGAAGGGGCAGGCAAGTGTAGAATCCAGAAGTGGAAAGAGATCTGCATGACATTCGTGCCAGACTCATGGATATGGAGATAAAACAAAGGCACATAGCTGCTATTGGAGATGTCAGTGAGTCCAAAAGCGAAGATGAAACTGGACATGAAGAAGAAGAAATTGCAGTAGAAGATGCAACAAATGAACACTTGATTAGAGTTGTTGCAAGAATGAGTGCAAGAGCCAAAATGGACATTCCAGTTTATGAGGGAAACTTGGATGCTGGAGAGCGTCTAGACTAGATTAGAGCTCTGGACACATATTTTGACTATGAAGATGTCGAAGAAGACAAGAAGGTCAAACATGTTGTCACGAGACTTAAAGCACATGTAGCATTGTGGTGGGATGAACTGCAAGCTGACAGACGCTGCCAAGGTAAGAAGAAAATCAAGAGTTGGGATAGGATGATTGAAAATATGAAAGCAAAATTCATTCCCAGAGATTACCAAATTACTCTGTTTCGGAGAATGCAAAATTTGAGACAGAATCTGATGACAATGAAGGATTACACTGAAGAGTTCGACAGGCTGAACATCAGAGTAGGTCATCGTGAAAGTAATGATGAAAAGGTTGCCAAGTCTATGAATGTCTTGAGATGCGAAATTTAGGATGAGATGAGCATGATGACCATCCGAATGGTGGAAGATGATTATCAAATGGCTCTAAAGGCAAAAGAGAAGCTGAGCCGAAAAAAGGTCAAAGAGGCCGAGGCAGAAGTCGAGCTAGGGGAAAATCAGTCATCCAAGATAGAAAACAGAAGCCTAAGGAAGAATGGAAGAAACCTCAGATTGAGAGAGGTGGAAGCTCACAGAAAGGGAAATATGCTGGATAGAGAAGGTAGTATGTTGATCAGAGAGGAGAGTATGCTGATAACAACATTTTTCCTTGTACTAGAGGTAGAGGAAGAGGAAGAGGTGGAGTAATAAAATTCTTCATGTGCGGAAAGGTCGTACACAAGTCTTATGAATGTTTAGACAATAATAAAGAGGAAGGAGAGACTCACATCGCCGAAGCACAAAGGAATTTTTTTGAGGTAGAGGATGTTGAAGACGGAAGATCATTGATGATGTGAAAAGTTCTCTTAACGCCAGAGAAGGAGGTGGAGAGTTCAGTCCAAAGGAACATACTTTTTTGGACTACGTGCAAAAACAAAGATAGGGTATGCAAGGTCATTGTGGATAGTGGTAGCATAGATAATCTCATTTCAACAGAGATGGTAGAAAAGCTGGAGCTGGAAACTATTGAACATCCGAGCCCATATAGGGTTTCATGGCTACAAAATGGACATCAGGTAAATGTCACTAAACAATGTTTAGTTGAGTTTAAAATAGGATGGTATAAAGATGAAATACTCTGTGATGTTATTCCTATGGATGTTTGTCATCTATTGTTGGGTAGACCGTGGCAATATGATAGGAATATGATTCATGACGGGAGAATGAACACATACACCCTAGAGAAAAATAGGAGAACTCACACGATGTTGCTGATCAAAGATAAAGAAATAAAACTGGAGGTGAGCAACACTGTACTGCTCATGAGTGGGAAGGAACTTCTTACAGAGGTTAAGAAGAAGGAGGAACCACAATTCATTGTGTTCAGGAAGCCAAATATTGTTTTAACCAACACAAGGGTAGATGATTTACCAGAAGAGGTTCAAGAACTGTTGGAAGAGTTCGCTGACACAGTAGTGGACGAACTACCTCATTCGTTGCCACCGATTAGAAGTATAAGTCATCAAATTGATCTCATGCCTGGAGCTAGTTTTCCAAACAAAGAAGTGTTATCCACATTTTTGGTTATCGAGATGATATTATGATCATGTCATGGTAATGGAAGATCAAACTCTTTATTAAGAACAATTTCCAGAAGAAGGTTACAGTTGTCATTTTCTCAAAATCATATTTTGGGACAAGTTCGCAGGCTGCATATATTCTCTCCTGCGAGAATCTTAATTTTCGCAGGTTGCTTTAATTTGGATTGCGNAAGAACAATTTCCAGAAGAAGGTTACAGTTGTCATTTTCTCAAAATCATATTTTGGGACAAGTTCGCAGGCTGCATATATTCTCTCCTGCGAGAATCTTAATTTTCGCAGGTTGCTTTAATTTGGATTGCAAACTTCTCGCACTGTGTCCAAGGCTAGGGTGCGAACTTGTTTCTAAAGAGGAAAATGAATAAATTCTCGATCCTTCTAGAAGGAATCTTCTAGAAGGATGAGTTCAGTTCAGCTTATCATCCTCAGACGGATGGGCAGACAGAAGTCGTGAACAGAAGTCTGGGAGACTTGCTGAGTAGTTTGGTGACATAACACCATAGCTGGTGGGACAACATATTACCATAGGCAGAGTTTTCTTATAATGACTCGCTTAATAGGAGCACATGATAGAGTCCATTTCAAATTGTTTATGGCATGCAGCCGAGAGGAATTTTTGAGCTGAGGGATTCAGAACAGATTGCGACTAGGAGCGCTAGTGCAAAAGATTTCATAGAGGCGATGAAGGAACTTCACAGCCAGGTGAAGGAAATATTGTAGCGTTCGAACCAAGAATATAAACAGAGAGCAGATCAACATAGGAGACAACTTCAGTCTGAAGTTGGTGATTTGATCCTTGCACATTTGATAAAGGAAAGGTTCCCAAGTGGAACATATAATAAAATGAAGATGAAGAAAATCGGACCATGTAAGGTCTTGAAGAAATTTAGGGCGAATGCATATGAGATTGAATTACCAGATGGGATCAGAATTTATCTGATATTTAATGTCTCGTATTTGTACACTTATAAAGCTAAGGAAGCTGAAGGAGGTAGTGAACAACTAGAGATTCAATGGACAAAACAAATGCCAATTGCAGAAAAGTCGCAGATGGAGTGCATACTGGACAAAAGAGTTGGTAAGAGGACCAGGTGAAAGGAATATTTTGAATACTTGGTCAAGTGGAAGGGCCATCCAGTTGAATATTCCAGCTGGGAGAACGAAGAAAAAATCTAGAAGCATGGACACACCATGCGCGAGCTCATGGACAGGAGCCCATGAAAAATTTCAAGAGAGGGAGTATGATGTAGGAGCATCACAAGGGCGTGCAAGCATAGCCAGCAGCGAGACATTGCGAAGATAAGAGACAAATGGAAAAGCACCGAGCAAATTTTTTGAAAATGTTTTGGAATATTAATGAAGTCATTAAGTGGAGGCATGCTTGTATTATTGTAAAAGGACCTTTAGCGATCCGCTCTTGTCCATAGTAGATAGGAGCCTTTATCTGTAATGAATGTAGGTAGATAGAATTTAATGCTTAGATTAGACAGATTTAGGAGAAGAGGGAAACGTGATATAGACAGCCTCATTGTATAGTTGTAAGATGATTATGTCAATAGAGCATAGAGCATAGAGAAGAGAACAGAGAGTTGTAGTTGAAAACACCCATGTACAGAGATTTGAATTAATAGAAAGAGCTTCGATTCAAATTCATGGTGTCATATTTGTTCTTTGTGTATGCCTGTTGAATGTTATTCTCATGGATTTTTACTTTCTGTTATACATTTGCTTTATATGTTGTGTATATGATTTCATGCTTTGTGTTTGAAGTCTGAGAGAGAGTAAGGAATGAGTTTCAATTGTTTCTCTTCATGAGTGAGTAAAATTCCTGCAAGGAGTGAAGTGAAGTTTGTCCGCAAGGAGTGTGTTGACAGAAGCCAGAGTTCATCTCTGAAAGCTTAGGAGGGATAACAATTGTTCTCATTCTCGCAGAAGTGCAAGTTGAGCACAGGAGTTGTGCAAGGTGTGCGCAGGTCAAGTAAAGTCTCAGAGTCTGCGAACCTAAAAAACGGTTGAAGGACTACTGTTGCAGGGAGTGCGCATAGTCGAAGGACTTCAATTCTTTGAAGTGATTGAAGGATTCACTGAAAGGAGTGTGTGCGGGAGTCTTCTTTAAGACTCAGAGTTGGAGAAATCTTAGGAGAGATAGAGTATTCACAGTTGTAGAAGAAAAGCACAGAAAGTTGGTGCCTTGAGGTGTTCAAAGGAGGTGTAGAAAGTTTGCGTTGCATGCGGGTAAGTTCCGCGGAGAAATACTTGGTTAAAATTCGCAGAAATTGTCCACGAAGAAACGGACGGTTGGAATTATTTGAGAAGAATTTGCGAAGTCACAAGAGATGTTAGATATTGCAGAAAAGCAGGAATGTTACGGCAAGCTTTCCTCAAGCGTAATCTCAGAAGAAATCAGGGTCGTAGGATCCAAGATAGCCAGGGCCGTTGGATCGCTCACGAAATGTCATTTTGGGGTTTTGTGAGTTGAAGGGTCGAAGGTTTTGCATCAAGGTTCGCGAAGTTGTGAAAGTCGCGAGTAGTGAAGTGGCGAGTGGATCAGAGCCATCCATCCAGGGAGTACAGGTGGAAAATATCTAGAGATCTCGCGAACTCAAAGGTTCACGAGTTGAGAGCCCAAAGGTTGGGTACTCTAGGTTGTGAAAGGGGAAGTGTGAAGTGGAGCATAAGGAACACGTGGCAAAATCACAAGGTGGGCCCGTGGAATATAAAGGAAGACACTTGTTGTTCATTGAAGGGATTCAACACCCTGTTGACTTTTTCGTGTCTTGGGGGTTCGTAAGATAAGAGGACGAAAGTCTAACCTTTCAACTTGCGAATTGAAAAAGCCGAGCAGCGCTAGTGGGAAGCCTAGTTAGTGGTCACGCACGGAGGGCACTGACAAGGGAAGGAGTTATATCCGTCTCGTGATCTCGGATATCACAGGATTGGGTAGGAGGAGTCGAGAGCTTCGACTCGTGAACTCGCGAGAAGTGAGTTGTGACAAGCGCCTTTCAGTTTAGGCCTTGTTCATAGCTAGTGGTCACGCGGAGAAGGGAGAGCTTGCACCTAGTGCCATTCGTTCCAGGGAAGCTTTCGAAAGGACCTATGGATCAAAAGAAAGAAGATTCAAACAGGGAATTGAAAGAGTCGATCCTCGACCTGAGGGCCGAGTGAATCTGCACCAACTACATAGAGTCAAAACCCTTGCCTCAAGCATCTCTTAACCTTCATAGTTGAGATAAAGCATAATGACACCTTTCTTCGTACACCCTAGATCTCTACTGGTCTTCCTTCATCATCGACACAAAGCACCCTTTTTGCAAAACAATCTACCAAAGCCCGGTGAGATTCTAACCAATCCATTCCAATGATTAGGTCATACACCCCGAGAGCAGTGATGTATACCTTCAATCTGGTAGTACACACTCCCAGGTCTACTATACAATTATCAATGCTAAGTCCTACTGCTTGTTTTTCCCCCAAAACCATCTTGAATTGTTCAAAGTCATCATGCTCGTAGGTTGCCAACCCACTCTTTTCTAATGCAGATGGTGAAATGAAACTATCTGTAGCACCATAATCAAATAAAATCTTTACATTGATATGATTTAGTGTACTTGATGACTCCACCATCGTGGATTGATGTTCTGCCTGGAGATTATTAACTGTTGCGTAAATTTGGTGGCTGCTACTGGCTCTTCCCATCAGAGCCTTTCCTTCTCTATGCACGAATCCTGATTGTAATTCTGGCCAGTCATGCTGGTAATGGGGTCCTCCACACGCCCAACAGGTAACACAAGATTGAACCTACGCACTATTATGTGACTGTCTCTGAAATGAGTTCCTTCCCCTGGAACCCCTACCCCTACTAGCTTCTCCCTAAGATGGCCGTGGACCTGCCTGCATCATTGGTGATGAACGAGATGTTTCACTTGCTGCCATTGAAATCCCTATGGCTACTGTCCTTGGTGTGACTTTGTTACCATATGGAGGTGGCATTGAGCTTCCTCCCCTGGAAAATGTCCTAGGGGCCTTCCCCACAAATACAGGACGATGCGGAAAGGTCGGTCTCATAACTCCAGTTAAGTTCATGTGTTCCTCTGCATAACACACATTTTCCATAGCTTCTGCTACTGAAGATGGTTTCCACATCTCCACCATAGCCCTTATATTAGGGTTTAGCCCATAGACGAAGCGTTCTGCCTATCATTGGTCATTATCCATGTATGAAAAATATTTGACCAATTCCATAAACTTGATATCATATTCTTCTACGGTCCTGTTTCCATGTACTAAGGCATGAAACGCTCCTACCTGTTGTTCCTCATAGTAAGTTGGCAGATATTTCCTTTGGAACCTCTCCTCGAAAATTTCCCAAGACATGGTGTCTCGGGTAAGGTGCAGTTGCCTCTCTAGGTTGCCCCACCAGTTCAGGGCACTATCTCTCAACTGAAAAATTTCTATCTTCGCCTTTGAAGTGGACACATAGTATCTTAAGGTAAAACACCTTGTCATGCCTTCCAACCATGCTTCTGTGCGTTCACTGGCACGACCCCCGACAAATTCTGGAAGTTTGATCTTTTGCAGTGCTCTAGTGATTTCTTCGGGTGGAGGTCCTCCCCTGAATCCATTGATGCTTCTATATTACCCATTCCATATGGTGGGGGATCCACTTCAATCTCTGTTGGTTGACGCCCCTTTAAAGTCTCATTTATGGCCTCCAAAGAGCACAATATGAGAGCTAGTTCAGGCGATGGTGGTGGCAGCGCTGGCGGTGTTGGCGGTGCCTACGACGATGCTCCTCTGCCTTGATTCCCTCAATTCCTAACTATCCTGTATGATTTAACTTGCATCAACCAAAGTTGTCAGGGTGAGTTCAAGGATGTTCCACATTCACGCAACTTAAACTAGAAAACAGGGTTAGGCGTAAGTTTTTTTTACTTGTCTGTAAACAAACGTTACTCTTTTTAGGGGAGGTGGGTAGGTTAGGGATAAAGAATCTAAGATTGATTTCTTCACCTAAGAAAACTATTGACTCCTTCACCTGGTAGCTATGCTAGCACTGTACCCCACTCGCTAATTCCTCTAACTTACCCTCCTAGCGCGCATGAAGCCCCCTCCCACTTATCTTGTTCTAAGTCCTTATACTTTGCGTTTACAACTAATTAAGGTGACTTCCAACCTAATGTCGATGAAATGAGTCTAAGGCTATCCTTCGATGCTTGACTCATGGGCATTCCTAAGAGCCTTGTACATATGCGTTGAATTGTGTGACTCGGTGGCTGCAGGTGCGAGTCTTGAGGATTGTAGAGTGTCTTTTAGGCATTGGAGCTTAGTGCTTATGCGTTGTGGTTATGTATTGTTTCTGGACTTGTGGTCATATGATGTAGTAAGCCTGAGGCTATGCATTGAGCTTGGTTCTTATGCACTGGGATTTGGTTCTTAGCTCGTGGACTTGGAGATTGGGCCTCGGGCACAATACTTTTAATTTTTCTTATTAAGTTAATCACCTTAGTTTTAAACTTTAAACATAGTTTTTAAACCTTAAAAACCTAAATTTAAATTATTCCCTTTGATTAACCACTTTTGTTTAATAATATTAACTTATAATTAATTTAAAACAAAAAATTAAATGTGTTTAAACTTAAATATGTTTAATTTACATAATTCAACACAAGATATTTTTTTAACTAATTATTTACCTTTAAATTTATATTTCTTTTGCATATTATATTTACATTTTTTTTATATATATTTTGTATTTATATATTATTACCATCTCTTTCTCATATTTTTTTTTATTAA
>SNQJ01S0065645.1:28790-53082 GCA_010110895.2 Picea sitchensis
CTTTTACCCCACTTAAATGTTCAAGTACAAGATGATTCAAAATGAAAATGTCTCCTTGGTATATATAGGAGACTAGGAGGTATAATTACAACTAATGGCCTAAAGCCGACATAAATAAAATAACATTACTAATATAATATACCGGAATTAAGGGGTAATGAGCCAATATTAGGGCTTAACACCTTCTTTTCTTACGGCTTGGACTGGTTGTCCTGATACTTTCCATCTTTGCTCTATCCTTTATTCGGTGGGTTAGGGCTGCCCTTTCCTAGATTTTGTTGTGAGGGGTTCCCAGGCCCAAATTGCCGCGTCTTTTGTTTGAGCTTCTGCTCGATTTTGATGGAATATCGATAGGCCATGCCAAAGGATGAGATGTCTAGAAATTCAATTTCAGTCTGGATGTATCTATGCAGAGCACCACGATACTTGAGTACCATATGTCGCTTTGAATCTTTGATACCCAACCTGATGCACAAGGTATGGAAGATATTTGTGAAATTTGGCGTTGCTTGGTCTCTTTCTTGCCATAGTGTTGTCCATTTGGTATACAAGTCATCATAACTTCCGACAGGGTAGTATTGTTCCTTAATAACATCCCTGAAGGATTGCCAGGTGTCCGTAACTAAAAATAATGATGTTTCCTCTATTTCTTTTTGCTCGTAGAAAGTTTCCCACTAATCTTTGACATGGGGAAAAACTTCGAGGAGCGCAAAAGTAATCGTTTCTCTATTTGAAAAGTTATGGATAGAAAAATACCCTTCTAGTAGATTCAAACACTTGTCTACAACATCTATGTCTATTTGACCTTAAAATATAGAAATATCAAAGTTTATTTGTACCTTGAAGGGGGCGGCGCCTCCGTTTTAAGAAGGTGCATCACCTGTTAGTAGCCACCGAAGGATTTGTGCGAAACTATCCATCATATCGTTTCTCTATTGCGTGAGGGCTTCCTCAATCAACAATTTGAAAGGATATCTTGTCCTGTCATCCTTCTTTTCTCCTTCCATGGGAGGTCTCTTGGGCGTGCTAGAGCTTCTGTCCTCAAGAGAAACAAGCTTGAGACCCAACTATTTGTACTCCGACCTCATTGGAGACATGCATTAAGACGACAAGGAGAAGACCACTCCGATACCACTGATTCAGATTTTATGAGCAGAACGAAATGAATACAGATTATTAACATGTTCTTAACACAAAATACCAAAGATACAGTAAAACTAGTTTTCTATTCAATAACGAAATAAGCTGAAACTGTAAAATGCAGCAGAAACAAGCTTGTTGGAATGGTGGTGGCTTATCTCTGAGAAGAGATGCGACGACAACACACATTTGCAAGAAGAAGGTTACAATGAGGCTCTGAAGGCATTTTTACAATAATAAATAATGTCAAAAACCCTAGACATCCAAAAACCTAACTCTAGGAGATGAAGCGCCAAAAGTCATGTCAGCCATGTTTGGGTAAGTTAGTACATCAACTTCTCGGGGTCGTAACTTTTGCATACGATCTCCATTTTAGGCGTGTGATAGCCCATTGGAAAGGTATTGTTGAGGAGATTCATTTTGGGGGCTCAATCATGCCTTTAGATATCATTGAATATCTCGATCCTGAAAAACCTTCATTTAGGCCTTCAAAATGGCCTCGGAAGTTAAAACTGCTAAAAATAGTAAATTGCCAAAATTGTCAGAAAATTGTTTTGAGCCAGTTGGAAAAGGTGGGTGGCCACCAATATCCATCTGTATCACCTATACATGAAAATACCAAAACAACTTTGGCAATCAATTCATTGACCATCTCCATTTTGTCATTGAAAAATACTTTTGGCCCATATAAGTGATGTTAGCATTCCACTAGGTTAATCATTGTCTTCACCCATTAATTAATGGTTCGAACAATTTTATTTTTTAATAATTTTAATTAATATGATATTTTTGAGGAGGTGATAGTTTTAATAGTTTATAAGTAGGTCTTTTATTTTCCTTATTTCAATTCAAATCTTCAATGAGAATGGCTCATTGTGATAAAGCTAGAAGGCTAGGTACTCCTTTGAGCAAGGCCCTTTAAGGTATGTCTTTTAATGTCTTAGTCCTTGCTAAACCATGAGTTTCTTGCTAAATGATGAATTTTTGACATTAACTTAGATTTTATAATGAATATCAATTGAATTTCAACTTGGACCTTCCCTTGAGATGTGAGTAGTTCTCCTAAATTAAAAAAAAAAAATGTTATTCTCAAATTCTCCTAACCCTCATACCTATCTTATTTGGTGGAACATTTCATGCACACAAACATTTAATGCACTTAAGTGACACAAATAAAAAAAACTTCCAAATGAGTGATGTACATAAACATCTAATCATACACATAAACACCTATTTAACATATTAAGGGACATATTTTTGACTTGTGTAATACACGTAATATTGTCATTAAATTTTTTTTGATTTAATGTTGTTATTAAAATTATTATGACGAAAAAGAAGATCGACTTCATGTTTTTAAGCATACACATAAACACCTATTGAACATATGAAGGGACATATTTTTGGCTTGTGTAATACAACTAATATTGTCATTAATTTTTTTTTAGATTTAATGTTGTTATTAAAATTATTATGACAAAAAAGAAGATTGAGTTCATGTTTTTAATCATACACATAAAAACCTATTGAACATATTAAGGGACACATTTTTGACTTGTGTAATACAACTAATATTGTCATTATTTGTTTTTAGATTTATTGTTATTAAAAGTATTATGAAAAAAAAAAAAAGATTGAGTTTATGTTTTTAATCATTTTTGTTAGGGTTAATTGTTTCTTTGTAGTAATTAACTTGCAACTAATTTGTTAGTGTTAAATTTTTTTCTTTATAGCAATTGATGTTGCAACTAAAAATGTTATGAGTAATGAATAACAAGTGTTTTTAATCATTTTGATTAGTCCTAGCAATAATATTTTGAAATGTAATTGTTTATGCTTAAATTTTAGTGGTTTATATTTACACATCTTCGAAATACATCCAATATTATAATTCATATAATCATGAAAAATACTTGTTTACATATACTATATACCTTGAGATAACCAAGTGTTTAATGTCAAAATCCTCACTGAGAAGTAATTTTTGTCTAAAAAAACATAATGGAAATGAAAAATATCATTTGTCACCTTAAAATGCTCCATCATTTATTTAGAGAAATAACCTTTCATGCTTATATTATTAAGATTATATACTTTCAAAGGTGGTTTACAAACTTTGTTTTGAAGTGTCATTGTTGTAGGCCTGAAATTAGTGAACATGAGAGTTAATTGCACAATTGATCTTTAAAATTTCATCACAAACATAAATTTATGGAAAATAGGTGTTATTGAAAAAATTGAGAAATTTTGAAAATTTACAATTTCTGTATGGATGGCATGGAGACGTGAGGTTGTAGTTGGGTTGAAACATGGAGGTGGATAGGTTTCATCACGAGGTGAATTTTGGAATGAACCTACCTTGTTATTATTTGTGAACATCTAGCCTCAAAATGAATGGGGATCATCGATCATGATCATTATCGATCATTGGATATTTCAGAGGAAAACTAGTTTGTTATTGGTTGAGTGAAAAATATGCCATATGCATGACTGTGTATGAGAAAATACACACATTTCTATGAATGACACATTTATGGTTCTTTTCGGCCCCCCCACACACTTCTAGAACATCTCCCAACTTGATTTGACCCTCAAATCTAAGTTGAATCTGAATGGGGGGTTGGTCAAAGACTTAAGGATGCCCTAAAGGGCCCCTTGTCCACACTCAGAACCAGTTGGATATTGCCTCAAAGGCATGCTATAAAAGGAGGCCATGGGTGCACTAAGAATTTCAGAATCTCATAGTATTGTTATTATGCCTATATCCTCCCTCAAGAAACCTCGTTTTCTTCTTGGAGCATTATACAAACATATCAATAAGGTATTCACCTCACCTCTTAAGGGAATAAGCTTGGATTTCTTCACCATTTGCTTTCTAGTTTATCATTGTAAGAAGAGATCTCAAATAAAGGACTCAAGAGCCCTCCCAAAGAGGAAGAAGGGATCCATAATTCCTCCTTTCTCTATGGTGTTTGAAAACTAATATAGTTATCCATTGGTGGCATAGTCATTGGTCATTTGGTTGATTGATTTTGGTTCAAAGTTTCTTATGCATTTTAGTTTTATTTCCTTAGTTATTTCCTTAGTTGTTTCTATCTTAGTTGTTTGTTTATTTCATGTGCTTGGATTGTTTATTTCATACGCTAACCTATGTATTTTCTAGCAGGCCCAACTATACTTGTAAGTGCCCTTGTTTTGCTCACCCAAGTGACAAAACAAACACAACAGATTGCCGACCATACTACGGATATGGTATCAATTTCCTCCCTATTTGGGTTTTTTGAGCACTTATTTTTGACCCATTTGCCTTGTAGGAACCATAATCGGCATAGACTTACCTGTCAAGAGATAATTTTGGAGATGGAAGAGGAGAATTCCACTTAAAATCCCCTCCCCCCACACATATTAGAATGTGCACAGATGTTCCAACCCACAGACGCGCATTCTGAGCATTGTGTGCCAACAACACTTTGTTTCATTGCACATTGTGCATCAAAAGGTCCTCAGTTCTCTGTACATTCTATGAATTGTTCACCCACTGCACCTCTGTCTAAGCTGTAACCCGCACATCTGTCCAAAATTTCAACATTGTAAGAGTTTTTGTGATAATTTGAAGGGCCCTAGCCTTCAAAATATTTCTTTATGCAATTTGTAAATGAACTACACTTAGATTCCTTTCTCATATGATAGGTTAGTCAAAACATAGGCACGCACTTAGGGGTTTAAAAGGAACCACATTTCTCCTCTTTTTCTTTAGTTTCCACATGGATGGTTTTTTTTTATTGTAAAAGTTAAGTTAAGAGTTTTTGCTATCACATATAAAACCACTTACATTGGGACCAAAAATCAAAATTCAATCATTGAGTACAATCTTCTCTCACACCATAGAGTGATATTGAGAATCAAAAAGGTGATTAAGGGGACATTTCATCTCCCTTAAAAAAAACTTTAAGAGAGGAAAAATCCTCCCCTAGTGCTCCTCTTAGTTTCTTTTCAAAACATATTAAATTTGTAAGGGCCCATACATGCCCACATGTTGAAAAATAATGATAGTTTTTGAAATTACTTTATTAGATTACATCACTAGGAGAATTTAAGGATCAAAGTAACGGGCCCATACATGCCCACATGCTTGCAATCTAGGATATTTTTTCAAAATATTTCTTAGATTAAATAACATGAGGGAGTTTAAAGGATTGGTAAGGACCCATATGTACACATGCTAGTTCTTTAGGGATTTTAAAATTACGCAAGGTTGTACCAATGACATCTAGCAAGATAGGTAATCAATATTTGTAAGGACCACAGGAAGTCCACATGTTGCAAATTGACACCTAACTTATTACAAATTTGGCACATTTGTTCACTTGCTCACACACAAAGTCACTCCTCACTAACATAATTTCACATCAAATTGTGGAGGTTGAAGTAGGTTTCCTCAAAAGGGATTTTGAAACGTCCCACTATTTCTTGAAGAAATGATCCACACCCACTAAACTCAAATGAGATTGGTTCACACCCCCAATCTCTCAAACAACCACATCTAAATTTTTTCTAAAAAATCATTAAGTTTTCCTCCACAGGAGTTGCCAAAAGAAACTTTTTAGGCTAGGTAGGATCTTGGGGGTACCCATCCAAATAACCCCTCGTTATTTGGTTCTCACATCTTCAAACATTAGAATTTGACAAATAGGGAACTTTTACATCCTCCAAGTAAAGTGTTCCTAACACCATAAGGCAGGGAGATACCCGTGAAGGGTCGAAGGCCAAGATCCAGTTGTTATGTGCATCCCCCCTCGAGTCACCCAACTCTTGGAAGGGATCCAACCTGTGACCTATTTCTGAGGCCAAAAATCTAAATTCTGCACTTTGACTGCGGTACCCAGTGACCAAATTTAGGACATCTACTGAGGTGGCAATTGTGGGCTGCAATTGCACCTTGATTGGATTTTGTCTGGCTATTGGGAAATATCGACAACTTTTTTGGGATATGCACCCTCTAACCCTCATTATAACTAATTGTTTCATCCTTCACTAGTTCTTCTTCCGGTGGATTCATACCCCACTGTTGAGTGCTATTGGAAGGTCCAATGCTATTTGAGAGGAAGGATGTTACATATTTATAGGAAACAAGCATGTTTTTCTTTTTTCTCCCATGCAGACAAAATCCACCTACCCAGATGCATGCTTCTTTTCAATTGATTTATGTATGATGCTCATTTGATTACATGCGATTGTGAGATATGTTGTGAAGGTCCAAATTATACAAGTCTCTTGTTCATTTATTTCTCTCATCACCATTTTCACGCATTCACTTTGCTAGTTGGACATCATAGGGGACCCATAGAATCCCCATCATTCTAGATGCTTGAAAAATCTCCCTCCTATCCTAGAAGGATTTCCTAGTCTTGCCAACTCACTGACTCAACCATCTCACACCCCTGTGAGTGCTACTATTTTGGGATTAGATTTTCTTGGTTCCACTTTACATGGTTCCAATTCCAAAGGTCAAATATCCACTAGATATCCTTCACAAGGAGGTAGGGGGGAAAATTCTTCTCAAGGGAGAAGTATAATCCCACCAAACCCCCCTCAAGGGTCAGGTACATAACCTGCTCACCCCATGGCAAGAAATGATCCTCCACCTCCACCCCTCATGCCATATTTGGCATCCCTCAATATCCCTGATTTGAGTAAACTCACGAATGACCCTATATTGCATGACCCCATATGGCCCAATTTTCCTACCAAACTACCTTCAGACATTCCCAAGTTTGAATGAAAATCAGGGGAAGATCTTGCCAACCATGTCATGACCTTCCACTTATGGTTCTCTTCAAAAAACATCATGGATGACTCTAACTGCTTAAGGTTATTTCAATGCAGACTCACTGGTCCATCAACCAAATGGTATGTGGACGAAAATTCAACGACTCACGCAACTTTTGAATCCATGGCCAAAGCATTTTTGGCCTTCTTTCAACTGCTGGTTTTTCATGAAACTGGTCTAGAACTTCTCTCTGAGTGCAAAAAAACCTCAACTACACATATTTCTGACCACATTTAGGAATGGCATCGGCGACGTAGTTTATGCAAAGAAGAAACCACCAAATAACAACGTCTCTATTGGTTTCTCAAATCACTCGTATCTATCCTTGCTAAAGATGTGGCATTCACCTTCCCCCAAACTGATGAGGAAGCCATCGATAAGGCTCAACGATACAACCTCATTTATGCTCAATCAAGTTAATTATACACAGTAATACCTGACACACCAACACCCGTACCATTTGGCCAGGAAAAACTTGGGATGTCTCACGTGGTGGATGGATTGATTGGTACCACAATACACCACAACACGTACACCCAACCACCACCTATGTACAGTACACCCCAATACCCAACGATATATAGAGGGCCACATTATTACCCTCCTCCCCCTTACCAACAACCATACCCTGTTGCACTTCCTCCACCCATGAGTGGACCCTTGTTGGCACCCATGATGCACCTGACCTCTCAACCAAGTTTAGGTACCCCATCTACCTCAACTTATAACCTGGTCACAAGTGAAAGAGCTATGCCTTCCTATGCACCCAACAAATCATTGCTACAAAATAATCCATATTTTCCATTTCCTAATCCTCCACAGGAAATTTCTCCTCCACAAGGACAACCACACGCTGGAGTTAAATTTGTTCATCCCTCTCCCATTCAACTATTTCAAAATTTTGAGCAACTGAATATAGAAACTCTGACCCATCAGTTGAATAATGCCAAAAAGAAAGGAAAAAAATGAAACAATAATAACCTAGGACCAGGGGGAAATAACCCCCAACAAAACCAACCTACTGGGGGAAACCAAAACCCCCAAGGGGACAATAACAATGAACACCAAGGGAGAAACAAAAACAACAACCTCTGGATGAACTTCCCTTGTGCTCTTTGTGGTGACCATGGCTATTACACTCACCATTTCCCCCAAATTGTCAACCTCAAATGGATGAAAGACTCCATGAACACACCATGTCCTCTAGTGTTTCCTGCCCCTCAACAAACCCCACAATAGCATTTGAAACAACTAACCCCGACCATGTTGCCAAAACCTATTCCACACCAAGGTGTGATGAATACCCAACATGAAATGCATCTTGCCCCACCACCAATGGGACAGTATCAAAACCAAAGAAACCCAACGGATCACAATATCCTCCTCACTAGCGAAGAAGAAATTCTTCTACAAATGTGTAGTCTTCAATACAACACACCCCCTGAATCTAATCCCACCACTTTGGAAGAAACTCTAGCTATAACTAGACAACCTTTGATGATTCCACACCATAACACTGAACCCAACATTTGTATCCCTCGCATCCTATTATGATGGAAGGTCAACAACCCCCAGGCTAGGGAGACACATAATTACAGTCTGGTCGATGACTTGACACAATATCCTACATCCATGTCGATATTGGAGGTCCTCAAAACCTATCCAACTCAATGAAAATCCTTACTTTCCACCTTGGGGGCAGTCGACCCAGTTGATACTAGACTCATCACATTTGATCTCATTTCTGGGTGAAAAATTATCTTCTATTGTTCAATACCTTTCCAATGCTTACTTCCATGCTCAATTATGAGTTTTGAGTAGGAAGTTATGGATACTTGAATTTTTTTTATTTTCAATGATGCAATCTTGTACATGGATTCTTCCAACTCTGATTCAAATTGGATCTTGGATCTGTGTTGGATCCCTTCTTCAAGTTTGCAGGCCTTCCTTACTTCTTTAGCTATAGGTCTGTACAATTAAAATTTCCACGAGATCCTTCTCTAAGTCCTTTCATTTTCTTAAAACAAAATTTTGGGCGCTAACCCCTATTCTTAGGACCCCAAATTCATGTGACCATGGGTTGTTACCTAGCGATACAAAATAGGCGCTTATCTTGTTCTTCGAGCCTTCAAGGCTTTGGAACTTTGGGGCTTCATAGGACCTACCTTTATTACAATACAATTTCCTCGAACACCTATTCTCCTAATACTCCAAGGATGTATGGATCGATGATCCTCATTCCTTGTTTAGATCTATGGTGGATAGGATCTCCAGGGCTCCAGGCTTCGATGGTTTCCAAAGCACTTCCCTACAAATCTCCCAAAGTTCCAACTCACCGAAGATCCTCTCTCTTACCTCCATGTGTCATCTCCCGATCAATAATCTAGATTAACTACGACCTTCGAGAGTTCTCTACTCACAAAAATATTCAACTCAATTCCTCTGGAGTACCACTCCTCTGGACTATGTGATCTAGAACCACACATCCTCCGTGATTAATGGTCTAGATGGAATCCGGCCTTCGGGCTTTTGGAAGTCCTTGACCTCAACTATTTATGCCCTGAATCCTCTAGACCACTAAATCTACTACCGTGTGTCCTCTCCCTATGAACGATGAGAATTTACTCCGCTCTTCAGAGCTTCAAGAGTCTTCATACTTAACAAATCTTTACCAATTTCCTCTGGAGTGCCAAGTGTTTGGATTGTAGGATTTGATGCCATGTGGCAGAACACTAGAGGATTACACATGGGCCAATCCAAGTGGTGACATGTGTCAAGCTCTAAATAAAAAATTAGTCTTTAAAAAGAAAAAAGAAAAAATGGCATGTGGCATACATCTTGTGTGTCCATGTCACCCCAAGTGACATCACCAAGCCATGTCACTTCAGAACTTTGACACTTTGGGACTTCGGGACTTCAAAGGTCTGAAAGTTCTTCCAACAATTTTTCCCCGAGCTTCGAACTCTTGAGCTTCTTAATCTCCCGGGGCCCATGTAGTACAATTGTCACCAATAAAAGTGGTGACACATGGCCCCACCATCGAGTGACACATGTTAGGTCCCAATCGGTACTAAGGACCTATCAAATGTACAAAAACAAGTGACATGTGGGAGACCTAGGTAGGTCCAAGTTACCCTAGGTGGAATCATCATGCCACGTCATATTTGACGCTTCATAACTTTGAGGATTTCTTATCATCGACACTTTCTCAAACCTTTCAAACTATCAAATAGGTCCATGTCACCCTCGGTGACATCATCATGTCACGTCACTTCGAAAAAGTAGGACTTCATGGATTCCTTCACATTTACACATTGTCAAAACTCCCAAACTTCCAAATTCCGACAACTACTTCCCATAGCTTCGGGAAATTGTTGATTTCTTCACTGCGCAACCTCCAATGAATTTCCGCAAACACCAAACCATCGAACCATAAGAGAAATCCAATGATTCTCTTTATCCCGAATGATCTATGATTGAGACTCACTCCAGGACTTTGAAGGATTTCACTGTTGAACACCCCACAACCGTCGGAATACCGAATTCTGAACATTTCTTAATATGAGGACACATGTCATTGGAAATGGACAGTCTAGATTAGTTTCGGACTTCAAATATTTCCTCTGCTATATCTTAAAATGGACGGAGGGTTGAAGTCCGAAGAAATTTTGTTCTTAACCTTCGTGCACCTTCTCCAAATCTAATGGTTGTTGGGGATCTATATTGTTTAGAATATATCCAACAACAAAAATTTAACTTTTTGTCCCAATACCATGTCTATCATGGTTTATCAAACTGCTATACCTCATGAGATTCTGAACACAACCAAGGTGTTCCCCCAACTCCCTCTTGGCACTATGTACATCAATTCCTTATGGATTGTTTTACTCTAAATTCCACATTCGTGGCCCATATAGGTTCAGTGTTGAAACCATGGGCTCTGATATCATATTGTAACATTCCCCATCCATCCAGGTCAAGGACATGCTACTACTTCAAAAAAAAACTGACCAAGTTTTGATACAGATCTGTAGCACACCCTAGTCTTAAGCCACTGGGCTATGCATTATTTGTTCGAGCTCATAAGCATATATATCTAATTAAAATTTAAATAGACACAAAAATTATTCTATAATATATATTAATTTGGAAATAATAGTAAACCTACACATGCAACATATATAGGAAATACTTTATAACACATGTGCAAGATACACAACATACAATTAACATTGAATTGGTACTTGTATTTTTATGAGAAGACCACTGACTATGTGCAGACCTTCTATGAAGGTCCCAACCTTAGACCATGCTGCTCCAAGATATCAATAGTGGGTCAACCCTGAGCTAGGACTAAACTCCACCTAGGGTAAAGGAAACCCTAGGCTAGGATGAGACTATGAAAAGTTGCACAATGCAACATGAAAGATTTCCTTCAAGGAGCCTACTTACACCCACCATTCATAGAATCTCATTCCCCACATGCTTTTCCCACCCCAAAAATATACACCTTCATTGTTCCATAGTCCATTGACTGCCCCACTTCCCTTCTAGGTCTTCAACAACAGGCTAGATCAAGAATTCTCATATCTTTGTAGTTGTTGCTCAGCTCCCTCTAGGAGAAATCACTTCCCCAAGAATCTGTCTCACCTGGAGAGAGTTTCTCACATGCCTGGAAACCTACTTCTTCAACCCACAGGAATGATTACCTGTCTCTTCAAACAACAAGTCTAACAACCTATTTCTTTTTTCCATCTCTTAACTCCAATGGGTAACCACCGTAGAGAAATCAGGTAAGGAAGGGTACAAGCTCAGGAAAATACCAGTGCATGCAGGTTACAAAGGTTCACAATGACAGAGGGTTCAAAAATGACAAAAAATAGATAAATGCGTTCCTGATCAGTGTGTGAGGGAATGGGGAAAAGGATGGAAAGAATGGTTAGTGAACTTCCACAATGATGGAATTTCCCACATAAATATCCATGCGTCCTGGATAACACTTGGATCTCCAAAAGCTTGTTTCTCTCCACTTGGAGTTCGTTGCTCTCCTGAAAGGAACTTAGGATAATAGGTTATGTCCAACCTTAGTATTTTATGAATATATTAGAATATTCCCTTGGGTTAAGCTCTCAATCTTAGCCCCTTTTTCCTAGCCTCTCAGCCCCTTTCCCTTTCCCTTCCTAGTGGAGCTCAGTCCCCCATAACTTTTTCTTCGTCGTTGGTCTACAAGCAGCGATGTATTTTTATTAATGATATGCATAATTACATATACAAAAATAGGCTGATTGGGATTTGCATCTAGGCTCACTGGCCTAATAAACACATAAGCCTCCCATCTTATAAATACTTGACTCACCATCCTATAAACATCATTAAACATAATTACAGTTCAATAGGGGCCTGACCTTGCGGTATTACATGTACCATGTAGGTACCTCAACACATGATTTTATGCAACCCAATGGTAGTGTCTTAGTTCCACCATAAATTGTCTCAAGGTGAAAAGAAATTATCCAACCTTGTGTTAACTAGGTGCATCAATGATCCAATCAACTTCTTGTGCATCGTGGGATCCACGAAATCTAAATCTGAAGTAGAATCACTCAACTTATTGATATTTATCATCATAGGTGTAGCCATGGATTTGCAGTTTATCATATTGAATATCATCAATATCCCCTAAACAAGGAATATCTCATCTAATCTCTGTCACACCTTTAATCCCAATAGTACATCTGGTCAATATCCTCCACCTTGAACTATGATGAAAAATCCCTCTATCACTTTTCTGTCAGTTATAGAAGATGTCTCTCTCCCACATAAGTCTGAAGGGGAACTCCCTCTAAATGATAGACTCTCTTGCTAATCCAATTGACTCTTTAAGATTAGGCTCACTCCGATTCTGCATGATCCCTCTGGAACTTGACTCCCTTTGAGTCTGTACAATTTTCGGAGCCATCTGCTCTCTCTACACCTGTTGACCTCCTATGAAGTTTGATCTCTAATGAGATGTCTTGGGAGGCTTCTCCTCCCTACTAGATCTGGATAGTTGACTCCCTCTGAACTCTATCTCCCTATGATATGGTCCTAGGTGGATTCATCTTCTCCTCCTCATATCTAGAAGGTTTGGAATCAATGATGTGATTCCATGTAAATCTAGAATCTTTGAGGTCGTTTGCTTTCCACGAAAGCATCACTGGGAGATGCATGCCTCTCTGTGTCCTAAAAAGTATCACGAATCCATGATGAACTCTTTATGGTCACTGTAACATCTCTATGTTGACGAGCGTTTATGACACACCGTCAATGAGAAGGGAAGATCTGGACCATGGTTGTTTATTTAACCCAAGGCGTTTGGGATAATCTACCCTGTCTGGTTTTATGGCTCTGTTAGCCAACTAGGTTTATAAAATAAATAAAATATGTAAACTAACTAAATGTATAATCCTATTAATCAACACATTAATACAATTGCTTAACTAATAGTAGTATCATATACAATTACAAGGTTTAAATAAAGCCTCATGAAAATGATTGTTTTTTAACTAATGGATCGAAATAAGATAAAAATAAGGAATTTGTCTTTGTACTGTAAATGAAAAACTAATAAACAATGAGTTAATGAGATTATAAATGATATAACAAATTTAATGGACAAAGCATTTAACGTTTAAATGATGTAATCATTATTCATTTGCAAATCAACAACTCAAATAAAATATAAACTAACTAACCTAACACTGATCAACAACACTAAGCTAGATTCATCTTTTTGTCTTTGTATAAGCTCCACTTAACCTGTGTAAAGTATAAATATATGACAAACGAAATAACGATACTTCCTGAAACAACTCAAGGAAGTCTTTTATATTCCAAAACAAGTCTATGATGACAAAAAGACAAATTGATTTTCTAATGTGACTTGAAAATGTCCAATAGCTGAAAATGAAAGAAATTTTGACTCTCAGCGAATGATATTACCAACTACCCAACATTAGATGTACACTCAAAATTCATCGATAGACGATCAGTCATAGATATCAACAGAACCAAAATATAATGAACCATGTAAAGAAAAAAAACATAACATGAAAAGTTATATGCAGAACAGTCTAAAGCTAGTTCAATACAAATAAATTTTCACATCCAGAAATTCCATGAGAAACAATTATAACATTGCACAGTCTACAAAAGGACGAAAGCCAAAGAGTAAACTATATACCAGATAGTTTCAGAAAAATAAGTCCATCATATGGTCCAAGAGGAATTGCCTCTATCACTGGGAAAGCAATGCTATTTAAACAAGTTCCTAGTTTGTTCCTCATATCATGCAAGATCGAGACAAATCTTCTTAAAACAAAATAACCATCAAAATAATTTTGTTGAAATATTATAATCCAAAATAGTTACATCATTAAACCATTTTTTTTTTCAAAAAATGACATTTACAAATCCATTATATGCCCAACTTTTTAGTCATTCTGTTAATCATTGCACATTAACCTATTGTTCACCTGAGACAAAGAAAACAAAATCTAAATTAGACAATAATCAAATAAATAATTTAAAAGCCAAGCTACAAAATCTTTAATTTTGTAGCTGGTCTAAATAAAAATAAAATAAAAATGAATTAAGTTATTATTCAAACAAAAACCAATCGTGAATTACAAGAAAAGTATTTACCAATTAGAAACTTGAAAGGGAAACATCAGACAAATCTGAATTTACAATAACATTGAAACTAGTGGAGTTTTTTATAATCACATTTCCTGATCTCTTGAAATGCTTGTTGGCTTTGTGTGAATTCGATCATATGCAGGCTCTGAGATCATCGTTTTCCTTTTCAAGAACTGTGTTTTGAGTGATCACTTGATTCAACTGAGCCTCTAGGTAAGGGATGTCTGAATAGTTTTTTTTGATCCAGTCAAAACAACTTTCACAATACACCTGTTCTAAATTTGGAAATGGATGAGTTTGATCTGTAGTAAGAGGCTCACCCCATTCCATAATCCTTTTGAGGTCATACTGAATACCCGAGAAACCTTCTTGTTCCTTGAAAAAAGGAGGCAAATTAGACACAAAATCATATTGGGCTAAATCAACACCAGTATCATCAACAAATATCTAGTGTTCAACATCAATAATAGGGATAGGCTTTTCGCAGATGTGATGTCAATTCTTGACCATTCTGGAAAGGATTCGACCATTCCTTTTGTTCTTGAAATCAATATCTAGAACCCTCTGTGTTTTATTCTTGCCCTGTTTCTTTGTTTTAATTTTATTTTTATCAACAACATCTTGCCCAGGATTAGGAATAACAAGGACTTTGCTCTTCAATTTATCCAACACATCTTCTAAGGATGTTTTAGGAACAAAATCCCACCTCTGGTGTGTGCCTCTAGTTTATTTATGAAAATCAACAGAGGTTTTGGTAATTGACATAGGGTCTTGTTTCAATTTGACATGAAGGTCTCACAGAGAATGAGTCGATTAGCAAGGTCTGGTGGGCTCGAAAAAATGCAATGGTGAGTTGATTACTGTTTCAGGTGTGAGTGGAGCGAAACCATTCCTATCCATGGAATTTTTCCAGTTATCCCCAACCTTTGACAATTAGGAAATGACCAAGATTCAAATTAGGCCATGATGAAAGAGATCAGACTGTGCATCATGATTTTTCCTCTAGTAAAATCTATCCATCTTTTGAAGGCTTTTAAGTAGGTAAAACGACATGTTTAAACCAAAACCTAAGAAAACCATTAACAAATGAATATGAAAGAGGAATACTAATCCATATCTTGCCTCGCAGGTGACTAATTACTTGATTATTAACACTAAACTGGGCCATTGAGGTTTAAACAAAATTATGGGTGTACCTTTGACCTTGTAGCGTGACTTATTGGAAACCATTAACATGTGCCAAGGGATAAATTTGAATTTGAGATTCTTAAACCAACAATATCCTTCTCCGGGCAAGCCTATGGCTTCTGCAATCGATTCTTCATAGACTTGCAACTGTAAATAACCTATTTTGGCCCTAGCACCATCGAAGGTCTGTGAAAATGATTGAGCGAATTCGAGGTTAAAACCCTCGAATGACTATATGAACTTAGCCCACCCAAAGAGAAAAAGATCATCCACAACATCATCATGGGAGAGAAAGGCTTGTGAGCCATTCGAATCTATCCTTACCACATGGGCCATGGGCTTGGTCACGATATATGAGCAAGTGTAGCAAAGAGGGGCCTGTGTTTGAAACCACTTGATATGAATTATAAGTTCTTCATTTTCGGAGGTTACATGATAACTAAGGCTTCGGGAGAAGGCCACCATAACCACCACTCAGGTTGTTGATTGAATACCGAAAATGAACTCCTCTATTGAAACCCTAAACCAAAAATGAAGCACTGCCACAGAGGTAATGAATGTGATCTTAAGTGAGAAGGATGAGGGTGTAATTGTTTTCAGAGCATGGCTGACAATCCTGTACAACAACGATTATACTGTGATATGACACTAAGGGATAACGTTCATATTTCAAAGTTATATCAAATTTTTAGCTTCATGAGAGATTGTGGAGGAGGTAGGTGGTAATCAAAATTCCAAATGAAAAAAAACGATTAAGGGATACCCCAAAGGTGATCAACTTGTATACTAATGGTAAAGAAACAATTCACAAAACGATAAGCTCAATACTTTTTAAGGTTCTTAATATCACTAGATGTTTTTAAGTACTCAACCCCTTGATTTCTCCAATATGCAAGAACAACCTCTTGACACTGGTTTACCCAATAACACATTAGGCGATAATATCACTGATCGTTCTGGAGCACTAATCGTAGGTGTTGTGGGATATAGTCTCCCACCATCCACATCGGGTTCTTCTCCACCCTCTTCAAGAGAGGAATCCTCCGATAGAGGAAGTTCTTCATCTGAACAATCCAAACCTTCATCTCCACCAACTCCCATGAAAAAAAAAAAAATCTAGCTAGACCTTGGCTCGATCAATATGTCGTGGCAGTACCTAGACCCCAACACCCGTTACCCAAACATCCAGAAAAGTGGCTACCCAAATTCGACTCAGATTTGAAGCAATCAACTAAGGATCACATCAATAAATTCATGTTATTTGTTAGGCTTCGGAGCGTCGAACACCAGGATGTCGTGTGTATTTTATTCCCTTACACTTTTGAGGGGAATTCCTCAACTTGGTATTTTGCACAACAATCCCAAACCATCGTCTCTTGGGATAAGTTTGAAACCTTCTTTCTAGAAAAATTTGGAGATGATAAATCTCCAAACGTTATGGTAATGGATCTTTATAGTATGAAAATGAACCCTAAAGAAAAAGTTAAGGATTTCATCCAGAGATTCATTACGTTAAAAAATAAAATCCTTGTAGATTCTATGCCTATCGAAAACTTGATTGTTGCGTACTATATTAAGGCCCTACATAACAATATAGCTATATGGGTTAGAAGGTCCAAAAATAACACATTACTAGAAGCCCTTGAGGAGGGCGTCCTTATCGAGAAGGACATTCTGAGTTTAAAAGATAATTTAGATATTGAGGATGAAACAACCTCCTCTTCTAAAAAGAAAATAAAAATTCTCACTAGACCTCCTCAAAATAAAAAACAACAAGAAACTTTAGACTTGGAAAGTTTGCAGAAANCCTCAACTTGGTATTTTGCACAACAATCCCAAACCATCGTCTCTTGGGATAAGTTTGAAACCTTCTTTCTAGAAAAATTTGGAGATGATAAATCTCCAAACGTTATGGTAATGGATCTTTATAGTATGAAAATGAACCCTAAAGAAAAAGTTAAGGATTTCATCCAGAGATTCATTACGTTAAAAAATAAAATCCTTGTAGATTCTATGCCTATCGAAAACTTGATTGTTGCGTACTATATTAAGGCCCTACATAACAATATAGCTATATGGGTTAGAAGGTCCAAAAATAACACATTACTAGAAGCCCTTGAGGAGGGCGTCCTTATCGAGAAGGACATTCTGAGTTTAAAAGATAATTTAGATATTGAGGATGAAACAACCTCCTCTTCTAAAAAGAAAATAAAAATTCTCACTAGACCTCCTCAAAATAAAAAACAACAAGAAACTTTAGACTTGGAAAGTTTGCAGAAATATTTCCATAAATTATCCAATCAGGTCGTACAACTAAAAATATCCGTTGAGGAAGAATATACAAGTAAAGGAATTTTTAGACCACCTTTCAAGAAACCTTTTCCTACAAACAGGTCAAACGCGACCACAAAAGGTCTGAACTTTGAAGGATTATAGTATTTTTTACAAGCAATACTGGAAATCAGGATAACGTTGTTTTTGTACCTCCTGAAAATCAAGATGACATGGGTGAAGAAGAAACACCTGATGAGGAGGAATCATCTCCTCTCGTTTTTGGGAATTTGTCGGACAACATCTTTCAAGAAAATTTTGAAACTGTCCATCCTTATAACACTCGAAGTAAAGTACAAAACAAACTTCCACCCGAAACAAGTATGAATATGGTATCCAAAATGCTAAAACAAATTGAAACTAAACAAAACCCTGTTTCCCAAGTTTTAGAATATGATTTAGTTGAAGATATTAAAAAACTAAGGGAAAATATATCCATTTTTGAATTACTTAAATTCCCTCTTATCCTACATAAAATTTTCCAAAGTATAGTCGATAATAATAAAAATATTTATTCTAGGACTAAAAAATCAACAAAAAATGACCCAAATAAAACAAAAGATGTCTCCGGTAAAAAACAATTTGAAAATCAGGATAAAAGGGACATATAAGAGAAAACTATAGGAAATTTAAATAAGACGGTTTGAGGTACAACCATAAAAACTCAACATTATGTTGTCTCATCATGAAAAAATGTACTTCCTTTTTTGTTAACTTTCGAAATTTTCAATAGAAATGTACATAACTGCATGGTTGATTTTGGTGCCTCATCGAATGTAGTGCCTCTATCTGTGTGTCAGAAAATTAATGCTGAAGTAAAACCTTATGATTTAAATATCATTCAGTTAGACCGAACCAATGCCAAGGTCATTGGTGAACTTAAGAACATATTGTGTTGGCCCTTGACCAAGTTTTGAGGAATACTTGGTCATATTTGACCGTTTTTTGACTTCGAGAGCTTGTCAAAGATGGAGCACAACGTGAAGGAGATATCGTTGAAGATATACCCCTTTCTTGGGTCCTTTTTGGGTTTTTGTGGATAATGTAATGGGTATGGGATGTCATCCCATGGGTTTACCCATGTTTAGGCCTATTTTGTAAAGTATAAATAAGTAGCTAGGAAATGTAGGAAAAAAGGAGAAGATAAGCTAAGTGCTAGTAAAGTCTTTGTGTATATTGTGTGACCGAATTACAGAGCCGAGTGCAAGTGTTGTGAGTGCTGAGTGCACAAATTGTAAGAAGGATTTGTGCTAGATCTACTCGGCGAAGGAGGATCTGGCAAGGTGCACACAGAGCTCCTGTCCTATGCAGAGTACAAGTTTGAGCTTTGTGTTGTAACCCAATTGACCAAAGATAATAAAGAAGAAGAATACTTTGTGGACGTAGCCCCAGGGTGGGGGTGAACCACAGTAACTCTGTGTGCTGTGCTTGGTGCTTCGACCTAATGTGTTGGTATATTTCCATGTGTTGTGCTTTGATATGATTATGCCATGTGTTTTTCTATGATATAATTTGATAGATCCACTTTGCTTTGTGCTTCTTATATGTATGGGTGTAGATCTGACATATATGAAAGTGCTAAGTGCTAAACATATTTTTCTGTTGCTAAGTGATAACTTAACCTAGATCTAAGTGAATGTTGCGGTGCTCTGTGCCATCTTCAGAGTGCCATGAGGGTTAAATACTGATGAATGATCTATGCTAAAGTGTTTTATAAGAGTTAGAATCCTAGATCTGTGTCCAAACTGAGGTTGTAGACACCTGAGTCTTGCAACCACCCCTGCCTCTACCTCGAGTGAGACTTCATCTGCTTCGTAGGTGTTGCCGAAAGGGCCGGTAGTTAGGGTTTTGTTGGTGCGTTTTTGAAGTGTTGAACCTTAGGTCTTCCCCTGTGCCAAAAAATGGTTCCATTGTCGAGACCTGAAACTATGATTGTTGGGAACTGAGGAAGAATAAACTTTGTGCAAAAGAAATCTTCGTGTGTGGATCGGTTTCCCTATTGCGTAACTTTTTACTCAACATGTGAAGCTTTGTGTCAGTAATAAGGTTAGATATGAAGAAAGGAAGATCATATTCGAAGAAAATAAGTGAGATATGAATGCTTTGTGCTCTAAGAAAAGTAAAAGTGGAAATTTCTGAAAGAAAGAGGTCAAATCTGCAGAAAATAGGTAAGATCTGTAAGCTTTGTGCTCTAATAAAGGTAAGAATAGTCAAAAGTTCTTAGATCTGGAAGCTTTGTTCTCTGTAGAAGTAAGGTAAGTGAAATTTTTTGTTTCTAGAGCATGGATCTAGGTATGTTTGATAGATTCTATCCTAGATTAAAAACTATGGCATTAATAGATGAAACAAAGTTTGATATGAATAGATTTGATAAGTATAATGATAGATATGTTATACCTATGCATAGAAAGAATGTCTGGACTAACAAATGGATGCAGGATACTAGAAAGAATTTTTTGCAAGTTAGCTATCACGATTCTAGTGAGTAGTATAAAAGAGGCTGGGGATCATTTAAAATAAAGAGAGGATTAATCCTATGTTACAATTGTAGAAAACCAGGCCATCTAGTTAAAGAATGCCCTGGTAGAAGACCTAGTTGTCTCTGTTGCAAAGCTAGGGATCATGAGGTATTCGATTTCCCTAGAATGATCGCTAAGCTTGAAAGGATAAATCTGAATCAAGAAGACCATAAGGCATATCCAAAAGAGGCAGAAACCTAACAAGAATCAGAGAAAGTATTTATACAGATGAAAGAAACCCTGAAGGAACATAAAGATGTCTGATTACCAGAGATATTCAAAGAAAAGGACCAAGTCAAAGGAAGAATAGGGGAATTCAACATTGACTATATTCTTGATGAAGAAACACAAGTGAACATTATGCCAGAAAGAACTTGGGAAGCTATAGAGAAGCCTACCCTGATTCCTTTGTTGGGAGGAATAGGACTATTCAGAGGAAAACTGATGATGTTCTGTGGAAAAATCCCTCAGATACCTATGACAGTGAATGGAACTTTGACAAAAAATGATTTTGAGATTATCAAATTTAGTGAGGACACTGCCCCATTTACTATGCTACTCGAAAAACCTTGGATTGAAAGAGATCAAGCTAGAAAGAAGGAAGAAGATGAGGTTTTAGAACAACAGAGATAAGAGTTAAAATATTTCACGACTAAAAGG
Organism: Picea sitchensis; assembly: GCA_010110895.2. NCBI lineage: Eukaryota > Viridiplantae > Streptophyta > Pinopsida > Pinales > Pinaceae > Picea > Picea sitchensis. The sequence goes on from SNQJ01S0065645.1 coordinate 50,136, forward strand.
ATCGCACAATTGATAGAAGAACAGGAGAACCACTCGAATCCATCTGACACTAGAAGCCCAGATGTTGAGGCCAAAGCTACCCAAAAGGATGAAATTTCTACCCTAGATAAAGAAGAAGTGATATACATAAACCCTAGGAGAGAATATCACCAGCACGAAGTGACTATGTCTGAGGAGAATAAGAATCAAAATGGGAAAAGAATCATCGAGACGAAGCTCACTAGAAAGAAGGATATAAATATAAGTAAGAAGAAGGCTAAGATTGAAAAATTCCAGAAGATCCTAGAGGGTACCTTGCAGTAAGACACTTTGTAGAATTAGAGCTTCGTCGAGATATCAGAACAACGACATATGCCACTTTGCCGAGGTGAAGTAATATAGCCATTGGAAGCCAATATAACCGTTCGAATACTACTCTAAATGGGTCAGAAAGAATTTATGGCTCGCCACTAGACCGTTCGACCACACCATAATGGACCAAACATAAGTTAATGCAGCCTCATACCCATTGCAAGTAGACCATTGCTAAGCTTCCCTACTTAGTCCGTCGTACCATGCACTGAGAATAGTATTTACTAAGTGAGAATTTGAGCCTAAAACCTGAGATTACTTCACCCTGTGATCATTTCCTTGTTCCCATATCGTTCACTGTAGTCTCTGAATTCATTTTACACCTGAGCTAGTTGACCCAAGCTTGTATGTCGGATGAGCTCAACGCTGTTGAGAAAGTAGTTGAAGAAGTTTTGATTGACTAAATGACTGAGAGAGTCATGTCGAAGCGAGGATTATCTACAAGATTCCAAGCATCGTCAATGAGAGGACCCCAGGCCTCCCCTTCCACTTCTCGCGTCAGTCCATCCCGACCAACCGATGAGAAACAGACCAAGCACAGGGATGAAATCGCAAATGCCAAGCTTATCCCACACATTCTACCTACTTACTTACCACCTCTAAGAGGTGCCATCAACCATGATAGTGTACCTCGTGACTTTGAGTATACTTTGATCACTGCGTACCTTCCAAAAGGGGTGTGCGTAGTTCGTGCTGACCAGGATAAGCTCGCAACACTAAAATTTAGTGATTTTAACCTTGGAGATCGTAAGGTTTACAACATGTTATCCACACATAAGTACTTAACCAGGACCAAAGGAAAGAATTCTAAGATTGTCCCACAGTCATGGACCTAGAACCTCGCATAATCCAATCTTCTTAATGTAATGAAAATCCCACACTTTGATCGACACCAGGAAGTCAACGCATGAATCAAGTTGCTTCTTTCCTGCTACCACAGAGTATGCTTATGGTTGGACCTACACATCACTATGGATATGACCTTGATCAATCGGATCACATGCCTTAATATGCAAGGCCCTGACCCACATGAGTTTTACCCTGGAAAGACCTTAGACCAAGCACTAGAGCAGGGGATAAAAGAAACTTATGGCGATGTCGAGAAAGGCATGCAAGGCTACAAGGTAGTCTCTATTCAGAGTGGCACAGTGTGCCTCACCTGTTAGCTAATGGCGGGAAATCTAGTTCACAAGAACATACCAACACAAGTGACTAGATTCATAGTTGACCTGGCAGGGAAGTGCGCCGAGGGACTACAGATGAACTAGGCATAGTACCGTGTAAACCAGCTAGAGCTTGATTGAAGAGAAGCGCAAGACCAAGGGTACGAGTTCCACTTTAGGTGGTTGCTCATACTAATCACTTTAATCACTTAGGAGCTACCAAAAGGTTCCACTTTTCTAGATATCAAACACTTTGAACCACTGGCCATGAAGTTATGTACATTGTGGTACTCCAGCGACATGAATAAGCAGTGGAAGTCCAATGCCGTCTTCCATGCTTATTACAACCAATTGAAGAATCCAATCCAGTCTACACCATATCTCACCCCAAACACACTTCATAGGTTTATACCTTTGATAAAATTCAGCGCGGACCACCACTTCACCTATATCATAGTGCACGTTGATGAGCACAAACAATAGCTCCAGTCATACTAAAAGTTGACAGAAGAAGACTTGGAGAATATTACCAAGGAATGGTTAGCAAACCTCCTTGTTGCAGCGGACCCCGCAGAAATGTCTTATGTGGAAATCCATGAAGCTATGCTAGATACACCTGGACCAAGCAAGACTAAGAAGGATGATGAAGTTCAAGATTGTAATGACTGATTTTGAAAATAACATCTAAAAATTCTACCAAATCCTATCAAATGTACAACCATTTCTACCAGATTCATAAAAGAAGAATTATTCCACATTTTCTCAACACTTACACAAATAAAATTAAATTTATCAATGAGTAATGCATAAATTCGGATTGAGCACCTTAACTTTGATGCTAATTTCCGTTGTCAGCTGCCTTCCTGCTACTAACTGCTACACAGTCCAGTCCTGTTGCAAACACAGAAAAATAATTGCCCAAAACCTCTTGTCCACCCTGCCAACTAGGAAAATGACCTAGATCCAGGATATCTACGGATATCCTGGCCCTCCGAGCCCAAAACCTCTAGCAACTCGGTGCCTGCCTGATCAATAGGTCACAACCAGCAAATCCCGTGCCTCAATCTGAGCACACCAATCTCCCAGCCCCTCTCGGCTCTCTGCCCATAGCAAGAAAACAGTCTCCCCGTGGAATGCCTCCTCCCAACTCCTTTCCCCCTCTTATTCCTCCGTCACCGCCTTTCCTCCTTCCATTAAATTCCTTATCCCCTCCATTTAATTACCCTTATCCATTCATTAAATATATTATCCATGTATTGAATACGTTATCCCTTGTGGGATACGTAACTCAATTTAAACACTATATTTTATTATCCAATTCTTATTTAATACTTTATTAATTAATGAATTAATTAATAATCAAACTAATCATTAAACATATTGATTAAAGAGTTAATTATACTTAAATTAATCATAATCAAGAATAACTAATT
>SNQJ01S0065645.1:53092-89122 GCA_010110895.2 Picea sitchensis
TAAGTCAACTTAAAAATATAACTTTTAACTTCTTGACTTTTCCCCCCTCAGTGTGATACTATGACCTAGTGGGGGTGCCCAGGCCACTGATTCTCCTCATCACCTCTCTAAGAGGTGGGGGACATTACATCCAACAAGTAATTGATATAATTGTTGTTGACATTCCAGAATTTTATGGCTTATTTTTAGTAGAGATTGCTCAAAGCAGTTACATGGTTATTTTGCTACAGATTGGTCTCATCTGTGGTTGCCAGAAAATGGAAAGCCTAACAAGATCAAGATAAACATAGAACATTACCTCAAGTACATTATTACATATTTAAGTGATCCCAATGAGCCTTTTAATACCATTGTAAATACAACTAAGGCACGGGGAATGAATACCTTTTTTGGAAATTTCGTGACTAAAATATCCTCTATCACCAACCCAGAACAACAATCAAAAATATCATCCTATACTGATATGACAACTCTGAAAAGTAAATCGAACATTGCTGATGATGAAGAAATATGGTCATTATACTTTGATGGATCTAAATCCCGAGAAGGGGAAAGCATTGGTTTTATTCTGATCGATCCCAAAGGTAATAAATTTTTTATTGCTTGTCGATTAGAGTTTGAATGTACTAACAACACAACATAATATGAAGCACTTTTGCAGGGACTGAAGAAGGCATTAGATCTTGATGTACAAAACTTGGTAGTGTTCAGTGACTCTGAAATCGTAGTCAAGAAGGTAAAAAACGTTATTCATTGTTTATCACCTCATCTAAAAAACTGCCAAACCAAGGTATGGAGATGAATACTTAAATTTCTCTCTTTTAACATAAATTCCATTCCTAGGTCGAGTAATTAAGAAGCTGATTTATTAGCTAATGTTTCCTCAAAATTGTTTCCTATTGAGGGTCTTTGTCCTAATGCATTCTCGGTTGAATTGTTATTTAGGCCATCGATTCCTGAAAACATCACCAATTGGTGAGTGTTTTATGACAAACAAAAAATCATCAATTTTCTGCATATGGAGGACACTTTCCAAGATGTCGTAATAGATAAAAGAAACTACAATGAAAAACTCTGAAATTTCAGGATAGTATCTGACCCTCATTCTGCGGAAATATCATCTGAGTTGGTAAAATCTATCCCCAAATATGTTGTTATATTAAATAAATTTTATGATTTACATGACAAGTTTAGGGGGGTAGTCAATTGCAAAACAAATGTTCCTCATTACTGTATGAAATTGTAAATTTACGAATGCAAGATAATCCTCAAAATATCAATCTAGGAAAAGGGTGTTCTGAACAAGAGAGATCTGCATTCATAAAATTGTTCAAAGAATTAAAATATGTGTTTTCTTGGACATATGATGATCTAAAAACTTTTGATCCAAACATAATACAACATGTAATTCCCATGAAGCCCCAAACCCAACCTTTTCAGCAAAAACTGAGAAAAATGCATTCTAAATTAGAACCCACAGTAAAAAAGGAAATAAATAAATGACTCACTGCCAAGATCATTTTTCCAGTCTGACATACTCAGTGGGTATCCAAATTGGTCCTGGTAAGAAAGAAAAATGGGGAAATTCAATTTTCAGTCAACTTTCACAATTTGAACTGAGCCTCTGATAAAGACAATTACCCCGTTCCCCAATGGAACACATTTTGAAACAAGTATATGGTTATGAGAGACTATCCTTATTATATGGTTTCTTAGGGTATAAATAGGTCCTTATGTATCCATTAGATTAGTTGAAAACTACTTTTCATACCCCATGGGGCACTTGCGCATATAGAAAAATGCCTTCCAGGTTGATTAATGTCGGGGCCACCTTCGAGAGGGAAATGGACATTGCTTTTTGTGGCCTTATAAATCAATCAATTTTTGTCTACCTGGATGATGTCACTGTCTTTTTGAAGAACAATAAATATCACCTATCTCATCTTAGGGATGTGTTAGAACGATGTCACAAATTCAGTGTTTCACTCAATCCTAAGAAATCAGTCTTTGCAGTAGAACAAGGAAAATTACTTGGATTTATAGTCTCTAAATATGGAATGATAATTGATCCTGAACGAACCCAAGACATTTCTAACCTTCCTCCACCTTCTTCCGAAAAGGCAATGAAATCCCTTCTGGGTAAAATAAATTTCTTTAGACGATTTGTTCCAAGTTTTTCTAAGATGGTTAGACCTCTAAAAAAACTGATAAAAAAAGATGTACTATACAAATGGGGATCACAAGAGAATCAATCTTTTAATTCCATTAAAATATCTATAACTGAAGCTCCCTCCTTGATGAGTCTTGATTTCTCCCAGGATTTCACATTGTATACTTTTGCATCAGAAAGATCTTATGTTGTTGTGCTCACATAGAAAAATGTTGAAAACAATGAGATACCTATTTCATTTATAAGCTCCTCCTTTAAAGAAGCAGATTTAAATTACCCTGCAATATATTAATAGGAATACATTGTTTTCAAAGAAGTTAAACATTTCAGATATTGCCTTTTGAAATCCAAGATAAAATTCGTTGTTCCTTACCCTGCTGTAAGAAATTTGTTAGTGCAAAAGGAGCTAGGGGACAAAAGGGAAAATTGGATGACATCCCTTCAGGAGTATGATCTCAAAATAGTACCTGCACAAATTGTTAGAGGTCAAGGCCTTTGCAAATTGGTAGCCAATTTAGTTGAAAAATTAGAAAATCAAATAACGATATCAACTGCAAATCTACATAATGAAACACAAAACTGTTGTACAAAAACTATATCTAATTCATGGTATGTTGTTATCAAATTTTATTTTCTACACGGAACTACTCCTCGTAACCTTGATCCAAAAAATAGAAGAGCACTAAGGATTAGATCTACATATTTTCAATTAATTAATGATATATTGTTTTGAAATAATTTTGAGGACGTTTTTTTGCGTTGCCTAGAAAAAGAAGAATCTGAAAAGGTGTTAGCTAAACTGCATTCTGACGATGTTGGGGGTCATTTTGGTGGAGATACAACCACCCACAAAGTACTCAGGGGTGGCTAATATTTTCCCACCTTATTTAAAGATGCTCACACTTTGGCCTGCAAATATATAATCTATCAAAAGGCTGTAGGATGGGTCAAGAGGGATGCCTTCCCTTTACAACCTGTTACAATGGACACACCTTTTCAATAGTGGGGCCTAGATATTATAGGACCAATTAATCCACCTTCCTCACAAAAACACAAGTATATTCTTACAACAACTTATTATTTTACGAGGTGGTCTAAGTCTTTACCATTAAAAGTAGTAAACACAAGTCATGTAGTTTCATTTTTAAACTCTCATGTTATCACTCATTTCCAAATACCCGAGTGTTTAGTTTTAAAAAATGATTCTTATTTTTCTTCCCTGGATATTAATGTATTTGCTTTAGAAAAAGGGATTAAGATAAAATATTTTGTCAATTATTACCCCCAAGGAAATGGTTTGGCCGAGTCAACAAATAAAAATCTAATCAAAATAATAAAAACAATAGTGTCATAAAATCATAAAAATTGGCACAATGTGTTGTACAAGGAACTTTGGCTGATAGAGTCACTCCAAAATATTCCATTGATAATTATCCTTTCTTCCCTGTTTACGGACGAGAAGCCATCCTTCATCCACACATCTTGCTCCATTCTTTGCAATTATTGTAGAAAGTTCAGAAAGAAGAATGTTCCCCGTTGGAGAATCGGATAAACGATTTACAAAAAATGGAAGAAGTAAGGACACAAGAAAAACATAAATTACATCAACATCAACAAATTGTTAAAAGCTAGTTTGATACAATTTTGTCCTCAGAAATAAATTTTAATGTAGGGGATTTGGTCCTCAAATGGGATGAAGCACACAAGAATAAAGGAGAACATACTAAGTTTCAAAACTTGTAGTTGGGGCCTTTTGTCATTTCCGAAAAATTGGGTCCTAGTTCTTTTCGTTTGCACAACTTAGAGGGATAGCCAGAAAATTTTCCAGTGAATGGCCAGTTTCTCAAGAAATACTTCACTTGAGAAAATCAGACTTACCCCCTGTAAATATCTCTAGCTTACATTTTTCTTTTCTTTTATTTTGGTTTTTCATTTTTTTTCATTTTTTTTTGTTTCCTTAATAATTATTTCTGAATCACAATTCTTTATTGAGGGGAATCGAATATTTCACTAGAACTAGTTGAAACAGTTCAATGCATCTTCACATTAAGTTCTAAACTCAGATTAGTTATGATAAGTCATTGCCAAATCATTTTTCCCGGTTTTTGTTGAAGTCTCAGGGAAATACGACTATCTTTAAAACTTCTTATGCCATCCCTGTTTTAATGAGATCAACTCAAAGAACTTCTGCATTCTCGAGATGATTTCTTGATTGAAATCTAAATGTACAAATCATGATGAAAATTATCAGTTCTCAAAGAACGAAAAGCAATATCAATGATTAATCCTATGATTGCCTGGCTGTGAAATCTTCAATATCACCCGACTCTCTCATTATCATGAAGTTTATGAAAATTTCATAAACAATTATAGAGAGTTGGAAGCACTTTAATGTGTGGGAATTGTGTGTAAGCCCATCGGGATACTGAACACGTCTGTTGGTAGCGGGTAAACGCACACATGATACTAGGAAAACTTTGTTGGGGTATTGAATGGGCCTACTGGCAGTGAAGCAATGTTGAGTTCAACATCCTTCATGTATGTTTTTAAATTGATTGAATATCAATATATTTTTATCATATATGGATGAATTTTGGATGGGATCGAAGTACTCAAGAGAGTTAAATGGAATCCTTTCCGAGGCTATAAACACCTGCTAGAAGAAATGGCCCTGTCAATAGTATTGGAGTTACTTGTATAAATATTGTTACCCCTTTGATCAAAACGAAATTTTGGATTACAATATTTTTGGCAGAATTTTCTTCGATGGTATGACTGTGTTAATTTTCTGAGTTAATGTGAAAATGCTTGATTTGTTTCGTAATTGTTTTTAGTAACTATCTGATTTGTCTTTTCCCTGATATGAATTTTTGATGATGCAGAGATAATTGCTTCACCCAATGAGTCTCCATTATTGGTAGTCAAATATTCATGTTGTTTTCATCGATATTTAAAACATACTTTTGATGAAAGAAAATTTTAATAGCTGCCTCTTTGTGTCTGGGAAGACTTCAATTATGATTTTGTTTTGAAAAATCACTTGATTGGTGGTTGTGTGTTTTTGAGTTCATTTATTTCAATAAATCTTTAGTTTATTCTTGTTCAATGTCATGATTGTTTAAGCATGAAATTGAAACTATCTTGGTTTAAACACACCATATAGATTCTAAAGCTTCTCCTTGTGAAATTGGATGAGTACTTAAAAACATCTAGTGATCTTAAGAAACTTAAAAAGTATTGAGCTTATCATTTTGTGAATTGTTTCTTTACCATTAGTATATGAGTTGATCACCTTTGGGGTATGACTTAATCATTTTTTTCATTTGGAGTTTTGATTACCACCTACCACCTCCACGATCACTCATGAAGCTAAAACTTTGATATAACTTTGAAATATGAATGTTATCCCCTATTGTTATATCACAGTCTAATCATTGTTGTACATGACTGTCAGCCATGCTCTGAAAAAAATTACACCCTCGTCCTACTGGCTTAATATCACATCCATTACCTTGGTGGTGGTGCTTCATTTTTTGGTTAGGTTGTCAATAGAGGAGGTGGTTTTCAATTATGTATTTCCTCTCTTTCAACATTCAATCAACATCCTGAGTGGTGGTTATGGTGGCTTTCTCTTGAAGCCTTAGTTATCAGGCCACCTCCAAAAATGCATAACTTATCATTCATATCAGGTGGTTTCAAACAGAGGACCCTCTTTGCTACACTTGTTGGTATATGATGATCAAGCCCATGGCCCCTGTGGTAAGGATAGAGTCAAATGGATCACAAGAATTTCTCTCCCACGATCATGTTGTGGATGATCTCACAGTCTTTGGGTGGATTAAGTTCATACAGTCATTCGATGGTTTTAACCTTGAAGTCACTCAATCTTTTTCACATACCTTCGATGGTGCTAGGTCCAAAATAGGTGATTTACAGCTGCACTTCCATGAGGAATCGATTGCAGAAGCCATAGGCTTCTCTCGAGAAGGAGATCACTAGTTCAAGAATCTCAAATTCGAAGGTATCCCTTGGTGTCTGTTAATGGTTTCCAATAAGTCAGGCTATAAGGTCAAAGGTACACCCATAATTTTGTTTAAACCTCAATGACACAATTTACTATTAATAATCAAGCAATTCATGACCTGTGAGGGACGATATGGATTTGTATTCCTATTTCATATTTGTTTGTTAATGGTTTTCTTAGGGTTTGGTTTAAACATGTCATTTTACCTACTTAAAATCCTTTAAAATATGGCTAGATTTTACCAAAGGCAAAACCCTAATGCACAATCCAGTCTCTTTCATCATGGCCTAATTTGAGTCTTGGTCATTTCCCAATTGTCAAAGGTTAGGGATAACTAGCCACATTTCATGGATAGGAATTGTTTCACTCCACTCACATCTGAAACAATAATCGACTCACCCTTGCATTTTGATGATCCCACCAACCTTTGCCAATCGAATCACTCTATGCGAGACCTTCATGTCGAATTTCAAGAAGACCCTATGTCAATTACCAAAACCCTTGTTGATTTGCATAAATCAACCAGAGGCACACACCAGAGGCGTGGTTTCGTTCCTAAAAAATCCTTAAAAGATGTGTTGGATAAATTTAAGAGAAAGGTCCTTATTATTCCTAATCCTGGGCAAGACGTGGTTAATAAAAATGAAATTAAAACCAAGAAATAGGGCAAGCATAAAACATAGAGGGTTCTAGATATTGATTTCAAGAACAAAAGAAATGACCAACTCCTTTCGAGAATGGTCAAGAATCAACATCACAGCTGCGAAAAATCCTATCCCTATTATTGATGTTGAAGACCGGATCTTTGTTGATGATACTAGCGTTGATTTACCCCAATATGATCTCGTGTCTAATTTGCCTCCTTTTTTAAAGGAACAATAAGGTTTCTCAGGTATTCAGTATGACCTAAAAAGGATTATGGAATGGGGTGAACCTATTACTATAGATCAAACTCATCCATTTCCAAATTTAGAACCGGTGTATTGTGAAAGTTGTTTTGACTGAATCCAAAGATAGTCTGTTCCATGTATCAAACTAGAGACCATCTAATCTGTTAACTCTTGCAATTGTCACTATAGATCCCTATTAGAGTTATCACATGTGACTTGCCCGGAACAAGAGAAATAACAAGGGAAAATAACATATGAACAATATTCTTCTAATTATTTCTTCATGGTAACCTGCCTAGAACAAGAACAAGAGTAAGAACAATAAAAAAACTTCTCCAATGTTGTGACCAATCATTCCTTCATGGTAATTGTTGGAGGCAGGCCAAAGTGGAAAAGCATGGCAATTTTTGGGAAAGAAATAATGCATAAGGGAAGCGAAATTTGGAAGGAAACACAACATACGCGCATGCAAGGAAAGAAACAATTGGAAGAAAGAACAACACGTGCACATGGGAGGAAGACCTAACGACAGTAGGGTTAGGGTTTTGGTAAGGTATTGTAAATGGTTGAAGAGCCTGAAATGTATAAATATACATACTTAGGTATCATAAGGGGTTCAGTTTGGATTATTGTTATTGTTGTAGCTATGCATGAGTTGAGGCGATATGTAATGTTTTGCAGTATAAGCCATTTTTGTATAAGCTGTTGAGCTAGAGAAAATAAAGGAGGGTAGATATTGAGGGTTAGTTCACCACTGGGGATCCTGGTTCCTGCTAGTTCGCCTCATTGTTGGCCCTTGATTATGGAAGGAAGTGAAGATCGAGGAAGAAAAGGTCAAATGTGAACTACGCGGGAGACACAGTAACTTCCACTGAGTCGAAGTGAGCAAAAGAACAAGAAAGATGGAGTGAAGTGACAAAAAGAAAGTCATTGGATGAGGAGATTAGGGATGACAGACCAGAAAGAAAGAAGGAGCATGGACAACTCAATAAGAAGATAAATCCATCATTGGATGCTTTGGAGCACCGCGCGATGAAGAAGGAAAGACAGGTTGGCGAAGTCCGGAAAAGAGGGTCAAGTTGACCTAGGGTTTTGGTATCTAGGGTTTTGGCACCTAGGTTCTGAACTAAGGCTGTTGGTGAGGGATTGTAATGTATAAATACAGGTCAAGAGGACCTGGGTCTATTGTGTGTGGTTGTTGGTCATTGAGTATTGGTATGATATTGTTGATATAGCTTTGTTGTGAAGGGAGAATATTGTATTGTGATATCTTCAGCTCTGTGAGAAGGTCAAGTCCTGAAGCCAGGTGCATAGGAAGGGGAGATAAAGAGAAAAGAAGAGACAAGATCTGCTGACTAAGAGCGCATATCAGAACTGTATGCTTTACCTTAATAAATTATAAGCACAATTCTGTGGACATATCCCTAGAGGGAGGGTGAACCACAAATATTTTTTGTCGTATGTGTGATTGATGTTTGGATATTTGTCATTGTTATACTGTTATTTGCATTATTGTGTTAGATCATATGTATAGTTTCTTAGAGTAGATCTAGCTAATAAGAGATATATGAATGTTGCATTATTGTTGTATTAGTTCCACTTGATATTCCCCTGGTTGTAGAAATCACTATCCTGCAACCCCCCTCTTAGCTGCTTCGGGTGAGACTGCATCTTCTTCATAGGTGATTTCAAAAGGGCCATTAGCTAGGGCTTGTTGGTGCGCTCTTGGAGTCAACCTCGGGTCTTCCCTTGTGCCAACAAATGGTTCCTTTGTCGGGACAAGAATCTGTTTAAGGGAATGTCAAGGTGGTCCCCATCAAATACTGATATTCAAAAGTGGATAGAGGATCAAGAGAAGGACTTCGTTGAATCCTAGAATAAGAACCCTAAACTGAGTACTGAAGATTCGCTACAAAGATACATCTTCACCGACATTCACGAGATCTTCTTTGGGGGAATCCACCAGGAGCTATTTGAATGGTTGGCTAGGTTAGTTGATACCCAGTTCGAGATTAGATCTAGACCTCCTGTGTTCTAGAAATGGATTTGGTTAAGAAGGTTAAGAGAGTGGACAAAGTTGTATCAAGGGTTGTAGATCATTGGTTTGACAGTACCATTGGAGGGTATATCACTTAGTTTGTTGTTGATAGAACATAATCATATAGCTAGGCCGAGAGATACTTCTTCAAAGGACACAGTGGAATATTTTTACAATTTCTGAAGCTAAGAATCAAGATGTTGTTGCATGAAAAGAACGTCTTGAAGATACAGTAGATTGGTTGGATCTAAAAAGGCTAATATTCAAGAATTCAAACAGTGACAGTGACACAGAAGCAGGACATACACGTAGTGGGAAAGTATTCAGAGGGGTTCACCTTGAGAACTTGTTTAAGAAGAAATACGAAGAAGAGGGTTTCTACAGTGGAGAAGAGGTAGATCTAACCGATGAATAACATTCATATCCCACCAAAATAGAAGAAGGGGAAGTTGAAGAATTTCACCAAACCGAGCTAGAAACCTCAGGAACTGTGCAAACTACTGAAGTAAGTAACATTAATCCTCTTATTTTCTCAACAGTACCTAGCAGTCAGAATATTCAGAACCACCAGAGTCCTCATAGAACTGTTACTGGTAGCTTAGTATCTACTCAAACAAGAAGCCTAGTCAGTCCTATGGAAGTGTTGAGAGGGAAATCCCCTTACGAACTAGCAAAGAGGGTTATATTATGCATGCATATATGACCAAAAGAAATCTACTTTCTACATTTGTCCCCAGACTTAAACCCCATTCCTTTTCAGCAAATACATGGTTAGAACAACATACCTTGTTCTAGACGTTCGATTTCGATCCCCCTTTACGCTTGATCTCTTGTTGGCAGCTATCCTCTCAAGATTGACCTGTGTACAAAACAAGCAACAAACTACACATGCATTTTACCTATAGACTAATGGGTTAGAGATTCAAACATATATTTACTGAACTATGAAGAACTCATATACTGGGACGGGAAAAACATATCTTTATTATTAACTTTAATGAATCAACTTACAATGTCGAGACCGACCACTGTTCCACGAATCCTGATCTTGGGCTCCTCTTCAATGTCCTCCAACGTTTTTGCTTTGTATCTCTTCTTGCACAAGGATGGCTAAAGGGTTGGGACAATAGGAATATACAATTAAGTAGAGTTTATTTACTCTCTTTTCTCCTCCTCCAAATGGGACCCCTAGCCCTTCTTTTATATGCTAGAAGAAGCTAGGTATTTGGACGAACCCTTAGCCATGCATGACCAAGAGTTTCAATCAACTCACCCAAAGTTGTGTGTTACGTCGAAAAATTTCCTTTTTTCATGATTTTGTCGGTCCATGTGGGGTTTTTTAGGTCAACTAGCGTGTACACATATGCGGTAATGGATTAGGGCGCGTGGGCCCTTATAAAAGAGGTTTTTTAAAGATTTGTTCAATATTGCTTTGGAAAAGAAGGGATCTGAGATGGCCTGATGCCAGGTAAGCATGTATGGTGCAATTTAGGGTTATAACAGATTCCCCCTAATGTGTGAGGTCAGAAGAGCATCTTATGGCCGAAATACATTACCAATCTTTACTGATGTGCTAAACAAGTGAGCCCAGGGAATAGGAACCAGGAGGCGCCGTCTGCAAAATAAAAAATGTCTCATCAAGGTGGGCATACCCATGCTCGAGGTAAAATAGAATCATGGAAACCAATCAAATAAATTTTAGATCCATGTCAAATAACTATATAAAGTGTAGCCATGAACAATACACAACAGAGCTACATCTCGAAATCAAAAAGATATACATATAGCGTATCCATATTCTAGAAGCTGATATGGCCTGATGGCTGGAGATGAGATCTTTAGAGCTCGAGCAACAACTTCAAAATCGTCAAAAATCAATGTAGGAGTGTAATATGAGTGTACGACTTCACTACCCAGAGGTCTTCAATGGCTCATCGATCATGTACTAGATAATATTTATGACCAGACTGAAGGCTTCATTGATTTCAAGCAAGGACTTGATTGGACATTTAGGATGACCGGGTATGAGGGCAAGAGACAAATTGCAGAGGGGCCGACTTAGGATTGGTAGAAACTTCCCTTAGACAACAACATGACAAATGATGAAACTTAGGCAGCATGGCATTAATCATAAGTTTACGAAGCAAGAGGCAACACAAACTCTCCATATGTTTGGAAGAATAACCAAATGGAGGAGGACACAACTCTATGTAGCGAGAATAGCTTCCTAAGGTCGTACTACATCCCAAAGATTGACAAACAAATGGATAGATGTGCTTTATCCAAGGGCAACTCATTATGATGCCAATAAATAAAATACTTTTCCCTTCCTCTTTTTGGGGTATATTTGATTTTTTTGTTGTTTTCAATAATTTTGGAAAAAAGAATAAAATAATATTATGTTACAATGGAGGAACGAGTATGACAAACATACAAGCTCAAGGCACAAGGAAAAGACTGATTTTCACAGTAATGATACTTGGGAAAAATCCTCTGGGGGAAAAGGGTGTTAATATGCAGAAGCAAAGTGCTACAAGGCTGGAATATAAGATATGCAAATGTGGTTAACAAAACACACAATGGTAACATCCTTCGATGTAAGTTTAATGAGCCCAGAGAAGGTAAGCTTGGTGGTGTTTCATATTTAGAGAGTCTGAAAAATAATAAAAGGAGACTCCATTGGGGTACCTTTTTCGAAGATAGTCTAGTCAGTTCGAAAAAGGGGTAAACTAGCACCGACAAGACGTCTATTCAAAACCATTTTAATGAGTGTGATAAGGAAAAGATCACTCGACCATTTTTTCATTTTTAAGGAGTTTGAAGAAAGCTTAACTATGTACTCCGTCAGGACTGTTCTTCTGGACCAGTTTAATGAGTGTGAAAGAATCAGGTCACTCAACAATCTTTTCAATTTTAGGGAGTCTGAAAAGAGATTAACTATGGACTCCGTGGGGGTTCCTTCTTTGTAAGTTTTAGTCCCTCAGGCTCGAAAAAGGGATAAAATTATACCTGAGAGTACTCTTCTATAGAACTGAAGTTCCATAGAGTATACCTTTGTTCGTACAGTTGACCGTCTGGACCGAAAAAGGGGTAAAATACCGCCATACAGACATGACTTCAAATTTCATTTTAACGAGCATGAAAGGCCACAAGATCACTCGACAATCTTTTCATGTTTATAGGGTCTGAAAAGGGATTAAAAGAAGACCCATTATTTTTTGGGAGTCTTGAGGGTGAGGTCAATAGTGAAGAAGAGTCATGAAAATGAGGCTCAAACTCGTATTCAGGAAAAACTACAAGGACTCCTGAGCCTACAGTGTTTTAGCGAGAGCATGGATACCATAATGAAACCAGGATCTACCTAGGGTATCCATGTTTCGATAAGCTCTATCACCAAGTTGCGACACTTATAAAGTAGCTATGATGGTTATATGTCACAAACTAATGGGATCGATCCTATGGAAAAGGAAAAAGACAACAAGGTACAAAAGTCAGGGTAGAA
This sequence comes from Picea sitchensis, assembly GCA_010110895.2. Classification (NCBI taxonomy): domain Eukaryota; kingdom Viridiplantae; phylum Streptophyta; class Pinopsida; order Pinales; family Pinaceae; genus Picea; species Picea sitchensis. The sequence continues at coordinate 65,717 of SNQJ01S0065645.1, forward strand.
ACCTAACCTATATGCTCAAGCTGATCCTCAAAAAAAAAAAAATCATGGACCATAAAAAATTACTCAAAACTCCAAAAATCTGTCCCAATACCTGATAAAATCCCTCCTATGCAACTCTTGAATCACACTAAATGGTTTTTGGTATAAAGAAAATGATAAGGGAGGCCAAAAAAGTGACAAAAAGAGGCCAAAAAGTCTATAAATAGAAGCTGGCAGCTCATTATCACCTTTGCTAATTTGGAAATTGGCTCTGGCACCAAAAAACCCCCTTTATCAAAAGAGATAATTACGGGAGATACAGTGGATGAAATGAACTTTTGTCTAGACCAAGTAAGTACAAACTCTCTTATCTTGCAATTTATGTCTTTGTTTTTGGATTGGGTTTCATTTTTTAGGGGAGCGTCAACCTTTAAAAGGTCGGCCCTAGGTCCACACACGCTATCTCAGGACAGACCGCGTGTACATTCGGGTAGAGTAAACTCTGCACGTGTGTACATGTGACTGTCACCATGACAGCACGCAAGGACCCCCTTATTGAATGAAAAAGGCTTAAAAAGCAAGGGTTAAACCTCCTGAACCTTGGTGTTTTGCAGGATGTGTGTCCACTGGAGAGAAAGAGAGCATGAAGTGGTGAATGAGTTGGTCGGGGAAGACCCCAATGTTGTGGCCACCTTGATGCAATGTGGGTTACTTTATTTTTTTCTATGTCCTTTCATGTGGCCACAACCTAAGCTACTGAATGCCTTGGTTGACTATTGGCATTCAGATGTAGAGGAATTCATGTTAGAGGGGCAGTCATTGGTGCCCACGGTCGAGGACATTTACTTTTTGAATGGCCTCTCTAGGAGAGGGGAACCAGTCAATTTTCAGACTTTTCCTTCTGGTCCACATAACATAGCGGAATTGATAGGCCTATACTATGCAGATGATACAAACCACTCAAGCACGCAGATGCCCATAAGAAATATCACTAACTTATCACTAGAAGTGATAGTATTTCTTATTGGACGAATTACTAGTTCTGCGGATCTACATCAGGCGTCCCATGCACAGATGAACTGTGCAGTCCAGTGCTTAAATGCGCAAGTTTTTGATTGGAGTACCACTTTGCTTGAGTGTATGAAGAGGTAGTTGACAGATTTCTGTTTGTGGACACATAGGAACTTCGGGTTCAGGACCATTCTGTGTTCATTCTTTTTTGAGAGAGTTATGAGTTTTAGTCCTCGAGTAGTGGTATGAGGACATTAGGCCTCTCTTCCTGCTGTGTGTAGATGGGTAGTATTACTACCCCGACAGGGTGGTGGAAGGACCAATGAGTCCTTCGATGATGACTTCTTTGCGTGGCTGTCACAAAATATCCTGGTTATAGAGGATTACCCTTATGCCAGGATTGATTTATCGAGAGATCCTGAGATACCAGTACCTCTTGGTGAGGAGTGAGGGGATATGGGTAAGTGTCCACCTTTGTAGTCTTTTTGTGTTTTAAACATATGTAATTTCTATGTTGTTTTGTTATATATATCATTTTTTTTGTTATGATAGAGTATTTGATAGATATGTGTTGATTGTGTGCATATGTGGGACTAGAGTGACCCGCTAACTATGTGAGGAACATGCGTCGTCCTCGGCCAGGGGCTGCACCTTCGGACATAGGGGGACCAACAGTAGCAGGAGATCTTCCAGCTGGAGAGGTTGAGAGGGTATTGATATGAGTCGAGCGTAACTTTACTGCGCTCACTCACACGGTCCTGATGGCATAGATTGAGGATTTGCCACCATCTATGTTGCCTCATGTAGTGGGAGCACCATGTACATGGGTCCGATTGTTTCAGCATTTAGCCAATGCCTTGGATCAGTATAACAGGGCCCATAGGCCCTGACTTTAGCTAGCCATTTTGACGTGCCAGGAGCACTACTTGTATATTTTTTGAGGGCATAAGCCCTGTGACTCGTTATTGGTCCTATTTTTGAGGCGCTTGCGTCCATCTGTGTACTCTGGTTACTTTATGATATTATATATGGTTTTTTTTTGGTCTTTTGTGTCTTATGGATCATGTGTGCAAAATGTATTTAAATGTTTATGTGAATTTTCGTTCATATGTGTGCAAGATGCCAATCTAAAATTTGATTAGCTAGAGTATCTGTAACTTGGTTTAATCTCCTAAAAACATGAAAATATGTAATATAATCAAATTTTCATTATAAGAGACATCCCTAAGGAATCATCGGTGTAAAGTTGGATGATGAACCCGGTATACTCTGTTTAACTGCGACACAACTAGTTGAGTGTCGAGATAGACTCGGAGATGAGAGATACCCAATGAAAAAGTGTCACGAAGAAACTCGATAACTGCACTATACTCGCTGACATTATTTGTGGTCTCACCTAAGCATATACCTCCAAATGATAACAATTGGCGTTGATGTGTAAAGATTACCCAAGCTGTGGAGGCAAGCCTCTGAGCGTGCCAACTAGAACCGTCTGCATACCCAATGAACACCTCAGAATCACTTGAAATCTTCCACAGTGACGAAATATAACATCAAGGACACATCCATAACACTAAAAAGAAACTAAAAAGTAATAGTACAAAGACAATACATATGTTACAAAAGTTACCCACAGTGACTTGCCTATGTGTAATACTTCTTGAGGTAGAGCCCTTTTCTAGGCTCCGCCAAAGCATTCCCTTCAAAATCAACCAAACAATAAGCGCCCTTTTTTAAAACCTCTTTTATGATGAAAGGTCTGAACCACATGCGTTTGAATTTTACTTCTCCCAGGGGGTCCTTATCTTGGTCATAGACCAAGACAAGGTCTCCTTTAGAGAAAATCTGAGGATGAACGGACCTATCATACTAACACTTGACCTTATGCTTGTGAGCCTCGTTGGCCAGGGCCACATCACGATGCTACTCAAGGTATACTAATCATTCTTCAAGTGGAGAAGTGTCAGGTAGTAATTGTACTGCCAATTTTAGAGACGTGATCTAACATTCGATGGGAAAGACTGCCTCCAGCCCGTAGACGATTTGAAAAGGTGAGAAACCGGTTGTAGTATTAACATATGTTCGGTAAGCCCATAATGCTGAGTATAACATAAAATGCCAATTTGACTTGGTTGAGTTGATAGTTCGCTATAGAATGGTCTTAAGAGTTTTGTTTATAGCTTCCACTTGCCCATTTTCTTGGGGGTAGTAGGGCGACGAATGTTACTGTCGTAACCCAAGCTTTGATGTTAACTCGATGATCATATGGTTCTGAAAGTGATTGCCATGGTCAGTGACAATGTCTCTTGGGACACCGAACCTTTCTATTATCTGATTGAATAAAAATAGAGCTGCAGTCTCTCCATCATATTTAAACGTTGGCATAGCTTCAACCCACTTTGAGAAGTAGTCTATAGCTACGATGATATAGCGGTGCCCCCTTGCTAAAGGAGGTTTGCATGTAGTGTAATCAATCCCCCACTTGGTGAAGGGACCAAATGTGATGACAGGAAACATGGGAGCGAGATGTGCCCTCATTTTCTGAGAGAAGATTTGGCACGGATGGCACTTCTTGATTGATTCGATACAATCCTTAATAAGTGTCGACTAGAAGTAACCTAGTCATAGAATCTTTGTGCTGTTGCCAACCCAAACAAATGACTTCCACATGATCTGGTATGGAAATCGTTAAGCATGATAACCTCTTCTTCATGAGTGAGACATCGGTGTAGGATGCAGTCTACACATATCCAATACAATGTATCATTAAGTATGAGATAATTCTTAGCCTGATGGTGTATGCATCGACGCTCATCATGAGAAGCAGTAGTGAGGCACTTCAAAGTCTGGAGATAGATAAGTATATCTCTGTACTAGGGATCCGAAGAGGTTATAAAAAACATATCTCCTCTAATAGGCGACTCTTCGGGTACAAGATCACCTGACTTAACTGAAAGTTCTAAAATAAGTTATGGGAAGACCAGTGACTTTTTGGACTTCACTGAAATGAAATCCAAGTCAAACTTTTGGAGGATAACTATCCATATACTGATTTTTCTACCTATTACCCGTCATTTCAACATGTACTGAAATGGATTCATGACAGCAATGATGATGGTCTTGCGAAACAGAACATAATGACGGAACCGTTGAACGGCATGGATTGCTGCCAACACAAGTTTTTTGGTATGAGAATAATTGAGTTCCAGTCCTACGAGGCCTCGACTCCAGTAATAGATGACATATTCTGAGAACAAGTCATCTTCCTGAACTAAGACCATGCCAATGGTTGACTCTGCTGCAACCAGATATAATAGGAAATCCTTGTTATAGTTAGGAGGTCGGAGCAGAGGGGCAGTTGTGAGTGCATGTTTCAATGCGGAAAAAGAGCATTGAGTGGCATCATCCCAACAAGAGGGAACATCTTTTTTAAGTAAGCACATAAATCCCTTGGTGATATTGGCTTAGTTAGCGATAAAGCATGTTAGAAAATTCACCTTGCCCTGTAGACTTTGAAGTTGAAGGATTCTGCGTGAGGGGGGAAATTGAATGATTACCTCAACCTTGAGAGGATCGACAATGATCGTTGTTATTGACACTATGAAACCTAATAATCATCCTGACGTTATGCAGAAGCTGCACTTGTTGGGATTCAAGCGAATCCGAATGTAGCGACAACATTCAAATATAAGTCAGAGGTGAGTGGAATGATTCGTTCTCTTGCGAGATCGAGATGCTAAATCATCTAAATAGGCCTCGATTATATGCTTGAGGTCATAGAAAGCAAAAGACATGGCCCGCTGAAAGGTGGCTCCAGCATTTTTGAGACCAAAAGACATCTTACGATATGAAAATGTACCCCATGGACAGATGAATGTCATTTTGTGTTGGTCTTCGGGTTTGATTTGTATCTGATTATATCCCAAAAAACTGTCCATGAAAGAAAAGGCTTCGCAACCCACACATTCATCAATGATATGGTTTATGAAACATGAGGGAAAATTATCTTTGGGACAGGCCTTGTTCAAATCATGGAATTCTATACATAGATGAATTGTGCCTTGTTTTTTATTGACTGGCACGGGGTTTGACACCCATTGGTTTAAATGGATAGGATAGATAAAACCGACTTTTAGAAATTTCTCAACCTCAAACTTAATGACTGCTTCTTTATTGGGGTTAACTGGATGAAGTTTCTACCAGGCAGTCTTGGCATATGGATACGTTGTGATTTCATGTTCGAATATTTTTGGATCGATGCCTGGCATTTCCTCGTAAGACCAAGTAAAAACGTCGCAAAATTCTTTAAAAAGATCTGTGTAGATTTGAACCTCTTCGGGGGAGCAGTCAACTCTGACGAAGACATTCTCCATGACGCCAGGGTTTCGAGATATATTGATTGGTAAGGTTTCAGCGACAGTTTCCATATTACCCTCAACATAAACCTCATGTGTATCTAGGGGATTAATAGGGAAAGATCGATCTCCCGTTATAGTTACAGTGATTTCTCCTACCTCGATTCAACTTAACTTTGGGAGGAAGTATGATCTATGATTAATATCTTCTCAGGGTTTGTTCAGACTAGTCATTGCTTCAATTATTGCTTTGTCAGAGGGAAAGACCAAGTCTAACGAATTGGTGCCAGCGAGAGAACCCTGAGCACAAATAGGCTCTAGAAGTGGATCGAACTCTTGTGCAGGAGTTGGATCAGTGCTAGTCGAAGCTTGTTGGTCTAAAGAGTACGCTACTTCAAATGCAGAGAAGGGCATGGACATGCCCAAGTGCCCTGTCCCATCCATTATGGCTGATGGGGAAGGAAGTATCCACGGATTGTCGAAGTAAGTCATGTGGAACGCCGAAACTTGAAAAATATCAACCTTATGGTGATTGGATAAAAAATTACTATCGCCTTGAGGGGGAGGGTAATCGAAGGTACCCATTTTTGAAGGAAAATATCCCTGTGGATAGGTAGATCTCCTCTTGAGAGCTAGACTCTTAACTCTTAACACAAAAGATGCTTAACATGGACACTGACTTCCTTTCATATCTATACAAACTAATGCATGAGGAGGAAAGAGAAAACAAGTACCTTTTATCGATGTTTGTCCATGCACGTTTCGAGTTGAGCTCCGATCTTTTGCTCCTCGATGAGCCCTATAGACAAACATTAGTACAACCACTTCCTACTCTATTGATATTAGCTTGAAATAGATCTGTCTATAATAGACAAGTTTATGTGAAATTAAACACAAACTAGAAAGAAACAGGCCAAGCGTGTCATATTAATGAGAGCAATGACAAAAGTAGCTTACAATCGTAGATGCGAATGTGACAGCTTCATTAAGTCCCCTTTGTCTAACCCTTGCTCAAAATATCCATGATCTGGATGACAAAAAATTTACTGATTACTTTCCTCCAGTTCACTGTATGTTTCCTATGAGATCATAGGTTTCATGCTTCCAATTCTTCCTTTTTCCACCATCATAGAGCCTGCTTATATAGGTTCAGAGAGGCCTAACCTCTTGAGGTATATTTAGGGTAAGTTGAGGAATTCCCTCCTTAGATCAGGGATCTTCTCCTAAGATCATGGTTGAACCAGGAATTCAAATGCAACTGCCTTCCAAACTCGAAATATCTTCCCCTTATTCTCCTCAACAGATCAACTGTTGCCCATATTAGACAACGCTCCCTCAAAAGGGGCATCATGGCGCTATAGCGCTCCCTAGTAGGCTTAAGGGGGGTGCCAACACTCTAAAACTCTATAGCCCTCCTTCAGAGGGGTAGTTTGGTGCTATAACGCTCCCTAGCACCTTATAGGGGAGCGCCAACACTCCTAAGGGTGAGATAGGGGAGCGCTCTCTCCCAAAACCTTAAATTAAATGCTCCTTTCAGGTGGCAAGAGGTTCTTATCTCCAGTTAGCCATTCCTCTTCCTCCAAACCAGGTGTTTGAGGTATTATAAGTGTCTCCTTAGTGTCGTCATCATGGCAGTATGCTTTTCTTGAAATTTGCGACACTTGTGAACAACATGCGACACTTGTGACAGTTGTGAACAACGTACGACACTTGCGACACTTATCAAGGTGAGTAATGTTGATGTGTAACAGATTTCCCCCCAAAGTATGAAGTTAGAAGACGAGAACTGATAACTGAAATGCTTTGTAGGCTATCAAGTAAGGGTATAGACTCGGAGAACCTGACAGAAGCTACACACAAACATCCAACAAACATCATTACATGTTTCAAACCCAAGACATGCATACCTATGCTTGGGTGATCAAGACTTGCAAGATATGGCCGCCATAAAATACATTGCGGATCCATAATTGTTTTGATAAAAAGGTATAGCCACCGATGATACAATGTGGATCTATACTATGATGAGCTGAACTGATCATAGCCACAAAGAATACACAGTGGATCTATGAGATGACAAGACATAACCATGACCAATACAGAGTGGATCTATGTAACAATGTATGTATCATTTGTTCAAGAGAAATTCCTTCACAACCTAGGCAAAGCACATATCAAAGTGATCACTCAACCCAGGGTCTTCTTACCGATCCCGATGTGGTACGAATCTAACCATGTGAATAGATGTCCTGATGTCGAACATGGTAGAAACCACTTGATTACCGGTCAATGGTGTAAATCGTTAACAAGCGCGAGGGATATCACCATTAATGTCAATGAGTCCAAAGGTACCCTAGTACATTCCAACGAATGTGAATGGATGAGCTGGAGTCAAACATCCATGGAATCATCCGATCATAGGTCAATGTTGTAAACATGCTGTCGGATGTGAGGAGGCCTGCCATTGAGGCATGCAGGTCCCAAAGTACTAACTGGTTTCTAAGCCTAATTCCCGGAAAATGTGTTGAGGTTGATAGGAATAGGCTCATCGAAGGAGGGCCTTGATGCATACCCCATCAATGACGGGAAACAGACATAGAGATGTAATTGGTAGATCAAATGAACATGGACTGACACGGGTTTTGAGACAAGATATTTGTGATGGCTGACTCTAGAGGTAGATACTTCCCTTGAACATTGAGGCACAACATCATAAACATGACATGGACCAAAACTTGATAATGCAGTGGATGTTGTGACTTATGTCAAGTGACCCAAAGGAGTGAAAGAAACTCAAAGGATTGGCTCAGTGTAGAGGTTTAGTGTATTATAATGCGTGAAAAGGACAAAGTGCCATGTTCAAGGGCGACTCCAAGAATTACTTGGTAATGTTCTCAAGAGACTGCTTGGCTTGCTTCTTTCAAAATTTTCCCCCATCTAGATAGACGAGTACCTCTTTTTTGATTTAATGAGATCGAGGAGGGTAACACATGATTGATATAACTCAGCTTCGGTAAGTTCCTCTTCTTTTGTTTAACGAATCGAAAGAAGTAATGGTTCGATCCCATATGGGTCTGTCGATGTTCATTTTAGCGAGTCCAAAGACAGAAAACGCGAAGGTTTTTCATGATTATAGAGTCTGGAAAAACACTTAAAAGAGAACTTTCTCAGTTCCTTTTTCATACAGTTAGTCTCATGAGGATGAAAAAGAGATAAACTACCACTCGAAAGATGCCCTTTCGAACCTTTTAACGAGTGTGAAAGGAAGCAAGATCACTCGACGATATTTTCATATTTAGAGAGTCTGAAAAGAGTTTAAAGATAACTCTAGGGGGTTCCTTTTTCGTGTGTCCATACGGGTCCGAAAAAGAGATAAAAGTCTACCCGGTGTGTTCTCATGTTTTCGAGCTTGAAAATGAACTAAGGCTATGCTCATGGATGTGACAAGGTAAACAAATGATCAGAACTACTTGGAAACCTGTAGTGTCAAAACTACAATCTAGAGGTTTAGTGAAGCCATTATATTGTCAGAGAAACCCATAAATAACTATACCTTATAGAAAACGGAAATTTATAAATAGTAATACAAGAAAAATCTTCATTTACCATTTCATTTTGCATAAGGATTTGTAGCAGTGGAGATTCTCATTTTGGAGGTGGATCTTGTTTCACTTGATACTGGAGCTACGGTTGACCGTTTCTCTTGCTGTTTGGACCAGGTAGATCTTCATCTCCCATTCTTTCAATTACATGGTTTAATATTCATTTTCATAGTAGTATTTAATTTAAAAAATGAAGCCCTAGGTCGCTCCAAAAAAGATCAAATCGGCCTCTATGGAAAACAATGGGAAAAATACATTCTTTTGCAAATTGTTTTTTAGAAGGTGATAGCAAAGATGCCAACACCTTGACACTTGGGTGGATGGGTCGTTTTTGTTGAAGAATCTATAAAAAACTCAAACATATGCCCACACATCCATTGATGGAAATTGTTTTAATTTTAAATGTTTTGTTGCTGCATATGGATTATTGAGTAATGAAAAGAGGGTGTGGTCCCTTTTGGACAGTGTGGGCATTAGATTTCAAGTTTTTAAATTGCTTAAGAAATTTCCCAAATTGTCGAAAAATTGAATAACGAAAATATTTGTTTTTTTTTTTGTTTGTAGGTGATTTCGGTGACCATGATTGAGTGGAAAGAACGAGAGCATGAGCTCGATGACTTGGCTACTTTGCGGAGTCCTCACACGCGGGCCGCGTTGGGATCTTGTGGCCTACTGAAATTCTTCAAATTGCAAAAGATGAAGAAGGAGATTCTTCTACTTGAGCACATAATCAGCTGGTGGGATGTCGTGGAGAAAGGGTTTAAGATCGGAACACAAATTCTAACCATCGAGTTGGAAGACATATATTTCTTGACTGGCCTCTCGAAAAGAGGGGTTCCTATATGTTTTTTCGGACAGAGGGCACTTCCTGATCAAGTGGGCGTGTATCTGGCACGTCATTGTGTCCCAGGAGCAAGACTGGTGGGGGGTAGAATCTCTATTAAGGATATCAGAGAGTTACCCCTTCGGTCCATTTTGTTTTCCATCATGAGTGTGATGGGAATAAATAGCACACATCTGGCGTCGAGATCACAGGTAGTTTATGGTGTACAATGTTTGAAGCCAACACTGTTTAACTGGAGCGCAGGGTTCCTTCGAAATGTGAAGGAACAGGTTTCGTTGTGTACGATGGGGAAGAAACAGCTTTTATACGTCTCTTTATTGGTCTCATTTTTCTTAGACTGCATCCCCCAGATGCAACCTCAGATAGCACTGGCAGTATGACCAGTGGGAGAACCAAAGATGGAATGGTGGACTAGTCTGTCTCCGAGACTAGTGGTAGAGTCAGAGTTCCGTTTCACCGGTGACTTCTTTGCTTGGCTGAGATGCCCGTATATTTGGATCGAAGACTTCCCGTATGCCGAGGTGGATTTTCGTGGGAGCATGGATTTGATTCTACCCATGGGGGAAGATTGGGATGCGTCGGGTGAGAGACTAAGAAACACCTTTTCTAGTTTTTGTTTTTTAATTTTTTTAATGTATATATTTGTTTTGGGTACGTAGAAGAGTTTTTAAAAGATGTATTGTTTTCAACATGCAGACAAGGGAGCAGCACGCCTGGCTGGGATACCGATGGCAGGATGACGTGGGGGTGCTCCGATTGCAGTAGATCCGGGGGCACCAGTGATAGGTCTCCGGGAGGTTGAAAGAAACCTTCAAGGCCTCACGATGGGAATTCCTCCTCTACGGAGGAGAGAAGTGCCTTTACATCTGCAGAGGCACACTATGGGAGTGCCAGAGAATGTTAAGTCTCTACTGAGACATGTAGTGCGTGTAGTGATATGTTACTCTCAGCACAATGCAGTGCAGGGAGATTAGGGTCTCTTTGGTGTTTGTATTTTGTATGACTTGTCAGGCGATGTTGTATGGGTGTAAAGAACCAACATTTTTCTCTTCTAAATACTTTTTGATGTAATCAAAACATTTTCAGCCACACTATGTATATATATACAGTTTCGAGTTTTTACAGTTCTAAAAAAATTTGTACATGGTGATGCCTTTAATGTGATGTGTTTTAATTTACATGCGATGTACAATTTGTTTTCCCTTATAAAATATTATCTATGGGTGAGATAACGATCCATGATGTAATTAGCTAACGAATCCAAAACACTATTGAGTTCTCTTAGAATATGTCTGTATTCAATATAATCAAACATTCGTTCAAGACAACGAACTTGTAGGTGGAGTCGTAGCAGGATAGGATTACGGATAGCGTAGATACGATTGATTTGATAGACCATGAGTTGGGAGTCTAAGTTAACAATGATACGAGAGATACCTAGGGAGGAAGCTTGGGTCAAGAGTCTGATGATAGCATGATATTCTGCCATGTTATTAGTCACTGGTCCTAAGAAAATACCTCCTAAACTCACCACCTCGTCAAATTGGTAAATGACCCATGTTGCCGAAGCAATGTTCTGGGTGTGTCGACTAGCGCCATCCGCAAACCCGACAAAGATAGGAAAGGAAGAGGTCATCTGTGCATGAAAACACAAGGCACATTTATGAGTGGAAAAGGTGAAGACTCGAGCACGTGAAAGAAGCAGACACACCAAACTAAAATACAATAATGTACAATGTACACATGCTAGGTGATCTAGGCATAGTACTTTTTAAGGTAAATCCTGTTCCGGGGCTCCCCTAGGGAAATTACATCATAATCGACTAACTCGTAGGTGCCTCTGTGTAGAACACGTTTCACAATTTAAGGGCCATGCCACATAGGTTCTAACTTACCTGTCCCCAATTTGTCATGAGCCTGGTCATAGATGAGGAGTAAGTCTCCTTCTGCAAAAGTCCAAGGATGGATGGATTTGTCGTATTGATTTTTTATCCATTTCTGATGTGCCTCGTTAATGAGAGTGGCATCACGATGTGTTTTGCCTAGTTTGGATAGATATAAGAAATGTTATTCTTCGACAGAGGTATGGGGTAGGAGTTCTACTTTAAGTTTCAGAGATGGAATCTCACACTCGATTGGTAAAACGACTTCGATGCCATACACCAACTGTAAAGGAGTAAATCCAGTTGTGGTTTTCACGGAAGTATAGTAAGCCCAGAGAGCGGAGAAAATTTGTAGATGCCAGGATGTATTATTTTCCCCTACCATGCATTGAATCATGGTTTTGAGGACCTTGTTGATGGCCTCAACTTGTCCATTGGCCTGAGGATAGTATGGGGATGCGTTTTCATGGCGAAAAACCAACTTGGCATGCAATTCACTCATCATCTGGTTCTTAAAGTGTGCACCGTGATCGGTGACAATGACACGTGGTACACCAAAATGAGTTATGATGTGGTTACAAACAAATAGATCTGCGGTACGACCATCATTCAGAAAGGTAGGAATAACCTCAGCCCATTTTGTAAAGTAGTCGACGGCGATGATTATATAACCGTGCCCCCCGGCTGAGGTAGGCTTACATTGCATGAAATCAATACCCCACTTTGCAAAGGGGCCGATGGCGATAATGGGGTGCAGCGTCGTAGGGTGGGTTCGTGCCTTGTTGTTAAAAACTTGGCAGGGTGGACATTTTTTGACTGCCTCAATACAATATTTGAAAATCGAGGGCCAAAAATAGCTGGCACGTAGGATTTTTTGGGTTGTGGCCATCCCAGAAAGGTGACTGCCATAGGCGCCAAGGTGATAGTCATTCAGAACTCATTTAGCCTCTACATGAATCAAACATCGTCGAAGGATAGTATCAATACCACGACGATACAAGGTGTCACCGATGATAAGGTAATGACGAGAATGGTGGCGAATACGTCGACACTCTTCATGGGAAGTGTTAGGCTGAAAGCGCTGGGTTTGGAGGTAAAGGAGGATGTCTCCGTACCAAGGATCAAAGGTGCTGATGAGGAAAAGAGTTTCATCAAGGAGATAATCTCTAGGTTCGATGTCTTCATCAGCATGGGGGAGATCGCAGATAAGCTCCGCAAACACCAGGGAATTTTTGGCTTTGGACTTCGTAAATTCAAGATCGAATTCCTGAAGGATGATGATCCATTTAGAGTATTTTCCCCCGAGCACTTGATGTGTCAAGATGTGGTACATGGGTTTTGAGTCCGCAATCATCGTGGTGGTGCGTATTAAGATGTAATGCCGGAATCTTTGGACAGCGATGACGACTACTAGATCCAATTTCTCTACATGTGAATATTGGATTTCGGTTCCAGATAGACTCTTGCTCAAGTAATAGATCACATGTTCCTCACCGTTGGGGTCCTCTTGAACTAACACCATTGGAATAGTGGAAGTGGAAGCAGCTAAGTAAAGGATGTAGTCCTTTGTATACTCTGGAGGGTGAAACAAAGGTGCGTGGGTCAAGGCATGCTTAAGAGCATCAAATGACCATTGAGCGATGTTATCCTAGATGAAAGGGGTGTTTTTATGCAACAACCACATGAATCCTTTGGTTATATTAGCGTAGTTACAAATGAAACAGAGAAGGAAGTTTGCTTTTGCTTGCAAACTTTGGAGTTGGGTAAAATTAGTAGGTGGAGGTAAGGCTAGAATAGCCTTAATATTTAAGGGATCCACCCGAATCCCGTCTTTGGAGACAAAAAAATTGAGGAGTTGACCGGATTCGACAGCAAAAATACACTTATGGGGGTTCAAGTGGATACGGTAAAACCAACATCGAAGAAAAATAGCTCGTAAGTGATCAACGTGATCTGATCGATTTGATGAGTGGGAAGGTAAGTCATCGAGGTAAGGTTCTGCGATATGATTAATGTCATGGAAAGCATACGACATGGCCCGCTAGAAAGTAGCACCAGCATTTTTGAGACCAAAAGGTAGCTTTCGATAGGAGAAAGTTCCCCATGGGTAGATAAAGGCTTTGTTATGTTGATCAACAGGTAAAATTTCAATCTAGTTATACCCGGAGAAGCCATCCATGAAATTGAAGATTACACTCCCAGCGCAGTTATCAATGATTTGGTCGATGAAGGGCATAGGGTAGTTTTCCTTTGGACAAGCCTTATTGAGATCCCAATAATCAACACAGACATGGATGGTCCCTTGTTTTTTGGCAACTGGAACAAGGTTGGAAACCCATTCTGTCAAAGGGACAGGATAGATAAAGCCAGATTTTAAAAGTTTCTCGACTTCTGCCTTTATAGCTGTGATTTTCTGTTGGACAGGCTTCGCACCAGGGTAAGTCTTGATTTCATGCACGACGATTGAAGGGTCGATCCCTGGCATTTCCTCGTAGCTCCAAGCGAATACATCGTATAATTCTTTAAACAAAGCAGTGTAAGAGATCACTTCTTCAGGTGTGCAATTAGAACCGAGGTTAATGTTTTCCATAACGCCCTCTTTGATTGAAATATCGATAACGATCGTAGTAGATATATTACCCATATTCCCCTCAGAAAGAGTATCTTGTATGAGGATGGGAGATTGCGGAGAATCAGTAACATCAGGAGGGAAGACAAAGTGTATGTCTTGGTGAATTTCTTCCAAAGGTGAAAGAAAAGAGGATCGATGATGGTTATCATCCCAAGGTACGTCGTCAATACTAAGCATTTCCTTATAGATTCGTCAGAAGGGAAAATTTGGGAAATGTAATCGATTGCAGATGATAGGGAATCCAACCATGAAGGCATCGAGTAGGCATCAGGGGCCACGAAATGTGGGTTGTCCGAAGAGGGAGAGGCAGATTGAATAGCTATGTATGCAGCCTCGGTTGGGCTAAGTGGCATGGTGTCACCGATCACATCGAATTCCATATGACTAGGTACAATCCAAGGGTCAGATGATTCCAAAGATTGATAATACATAGTCGAAATCATATTGAAAGTGGAAATATGATGTGTGGTGGGTGGAAGTGGTGTAGGGAAGGTACCCATAAGGCTAGAATATTTCAATAAGCCAACACCAATGCTTTCGTACATAACTGGGTGGTCTCCCAAAAAAGGAATGTTGTTGGTGACAGGGGCATGAGCATCGGGTGTACAAAAATCTAGTTGATCGATAGTGATAGTTTTTCCTTGATGGGGGAATTGTACACATCGAAACACCGATGAGGCGACGACAGTCATAGAATAGAACCAACTTCTTCCAAGTAGTAGGTTGTAATCGAGGGGGGAATCAACCACCTCGACATCAATGGTAACAATTTTTCTGCCCAACTGAACGGCTAAGGATTGTAACAGTCCGTGAGGATGAAAACCTCGTCCATTGAAAGAACACAACATCATAGGGGATTTGTTAAGGGAAGGTGATTTTAAGCCTTTCCAACAAGCTAAAGACATGACACAAGTAGAGGCTCCCTCATCCAAGATAGTTCGGTGGATTTGTTGATTGTGAACAATAACATCGATCTGAAAAGCTAGTTGGTGACAGAGTCGAGGTTGATGATCATCCATATTAAATGTGAGGTTATTAGATGACTCAGGATCAAAAGTGCTGATGGCAGCTAAGAGAATTCTACGTTGGCTAGGACAGTGTTGTAGAACTTCCAAAGCAGACATAGCACACGGTGCTTGAGCCAAATATTCAATAATGTTGTAGTTTTCGGTAGCTCGTGAACTAGGATTAAAGGTAGATTTTCAGATAGTGCTCTTAGGAGGGTGTAAAATGGATTCAAAAGAAGGTTTCTCAATCTGAAGTGGCCTATATAGAGGGCTAGTAGATGGAGGACTAACGAAAGATGGTAATGGGTCCGGTAAGGAACAATTAGCAGGCTTCGCCTTATCAGGTTTAATCGGTGTGTCATATGTCGTAGTGAGAGTGGTCATATTAATCCCATTAAACATGTAAATGTGGGCACTTGTCGAGGCCTCATCATGGGATTGGTTGGAACTGCCCCCTGTAGTGGGGGTTTGAGCAACCAAAGATTGTTGCTGTGGAAAAGGATGGGTAAGCACAGTGGGTTGTGAATTTCCCTTAAAAAGTTTGGCCACTTCATCATGATTTGCACATTCTTGAGTTTAGTGATCATCACCACAAATGAGACATGGGAATTTTGGTTTTTGTTGTGGTTGTTTTCCGGCAACTAGGGTTTGCGGTTGATTTTTTGGTTGTTCATTGTTGTTGTTTTTCTTTGGTTTCTTTCTTTCTTTATTCTTGCCCCCAGGTTGTTGTGAAGGGGTTGATTGGACCACATTCACCTCAGAGACCTGAGTTTGATGGGAGGTAGAAGAGGGTGTAGTCAAACTGGGAGCAGACGTCGAAGCGGACCGTTGGTTTGTTTCAGTCGACTGGGAAGTAGATTGGGTTTTGACAGAGCCAATGACTCCATCCACATGTGAGGTGGATGATGGTTTGGATGGATCATTAGTGGCATGGGTAGCATTTGGTATCAACTCATACAGAGTACCAGATTGTGAATAAACCAAATCTAAGTACTGGGCTCGAGCAATAGCTTCTTCCTCGGTGACTACACCACCCATGGCAACATCACAAGTGATCTAGGGTAACAGTGATTTGGTGAACCATTCCGCTAATAATTGGTCAGGAATGACCGCTTTGATTAACCTTCGTCATTGTCTCCATTCATGAATATGATCAGAGATATGTATGGAGGTTGTCTGACGAAGGGAGGTCAATAGTTTAGTACCCGTCTTGTATCGAATGGGTAGTTGGAAGTGTGTGAGGAAGGACATGGCAAGGGAGTTGAAATCATGAAAAGAAGCGCGTGGTAGTTCAATATACCACTTTGCTGCAGAACCTGTAAGCGGTCGTTGGAAAAGATGCAAACATATAGAATCGTCAATAAGGGAGTTGGATGAACACCACAAATGGAAAGTCATCACGTGGTTGTTTGGGTATTCTCTGGACTTTCCGTCAAATTTTGGAATATCAGAGGGAAGTTTAGCTGGGATAGCTAGCCAAACTGGAGAAAGAAAAATAGGATCATTCATTAACCGAGACAAGTCTGGAAGGTCTAGAGTTGCTAGAAGGGTAGTTGTCGGTTAACCTGCGGGTAATACTGGTGTGGCATAGGAACACCAGTAGGAACATACACTGGGTTAGACGAATAATTGTAACCAGTGGGTCCTCTTGTATAAGGTTGGTGTTGACCAGGGTACACATGATTTGAGGGGGTTTGAGAAACATGTGCGAGCGAGGGATAACCGGATGGGTTTTGAGGATTATAAGCCGGATTTGGCATTTTTCCATAAGGAGGGTATTGAGGGGGAAGAGGTTGTTGTGGAGCTTGAGAATTGTGTCCCCCGGAGAACTGTGGGTTTCCTGGAAAAGGGATATTCCACAGATTAGGTGTGGTAGATACATTTTGTCCATACGGTTGATGGTAGGGTCTGGATTGAGGTTTCCCCCCAGCATGAGGGTGCCCTCCAAATGGAAGTTGTCCTCCGGTGGGAGGATGCCCCCCAACTTGAGGTAGAGTTCCCAGAATTTGAGAACCATATGTAAATGACTGACCGGTGCCACTTAACGGATTAAATCCACCAAGACTGGTCCCTCGAGGTTGTTGGATAGGTATGGAACTTCCCGGCATAACTTGGGTAGTAGTGGTAGCGGAAGAATTCAGTGCTCTATACCCAAAAGGGAGTGATGCTGAAGGTCTAGGTGTTATTGGTGTGCCAATCGCAGCTTGGTTAACCACTGCATTACCGACGGGAAGAGTCGGAACATGAGGGACCATTGTAGAATGGGCCATCTGGAGAGAAAAAGTGGACCTTGGGCCAATGAACGATGTGTTCGGACCAACATATGGTGTGGCTAAAAAAACGGTAGTACCGGTAAAATGGTTTAAGGGTACGGTGTAGGTGATAGGCGCGTCGACACCTATTCCTGTTCCATAAAGATCCCGCACCATGTGTGATGGACTTCGAACAATGTCTGCGGTCTAAAAGGGGTCATCGACTAAAGGGTTTGAATGAGGCCTAGTCGGATTGTCAGAAGGATTGACAATGACAAATTCACCGACTGAATTCAGTTGGAGAACACGTCACTCATATCCCTCCGGAATATGGAAAGCCTCCAGAGACTTTGAAACAATTAAAAAATTCTCTAAAGGGGTGGGAACTTCTTCTTGGGAGGTTATAGTGTCATGAACCTCGCTCAGTTGAGGATATTCCTCCATAGAATGAGGGGGTAAATGGGTATTCTCTTCCATATTTTCTAGAGGAAGTCCTTGTAGCCTCTGCGAACGACGTGGAGGGTTGATGTTGGTAAAAAAGAGTCGGCGAAAAAGATCTATGGCCAAATACCAAAAATAAACAACATACGCTAATAGAATCTAGGAACCACAACCAATCAAACATAACCTTCTCTCGTTGACCATACTAGTTGGTGATGAAATCCAATGTCGCGTGATCAAGTCAAGAAGGGGCAGGGATATGGTGGAACAGTTACAATGGCGACCTGCTTAATGGACTTTCACCTTGGTGCAAGCTTCCAGGCAGTAATTGTGGATTTACCCTCCAAGGAGCCCGAGTGAGTTTGACCAATGTATGCTCTAGGTACAGTGAGACTTCCCTTCACTGTCACCTTGTGTAAGACCCTAAATATTATGGCCACTAAGGTTGCCAATTCGCAGTCAGCCCCTGGGAGGGTACAGTCGACAATCCAGTCCGAACGTACGAGCAGGGTATCTAGCCTGAAATCAACTTAAAAGGCTTCCACTCAACATTGTGGGTATACCTTTAAGCGATCCCCATAATACGATCTGACCACTACAATCAATCAAACCAAGGAGGGATAATCTCTGTAGCTTTCCCGAGTGCGACCTCGTACGTAACCCCTGTGTGAGAGGGGGATCCTAGGCATACTTATACGACAATTGGATTTGACTCTCCCTAGCTCAATATGCTAATGTTTGTTTTGTAAACTTTGGAGAGTTATGCTCACAGCCTAATCCAAAGTACTAGTCCTAGTCTACTGTTGGTGGAGGATCCTAGAAAAGAAAATGTTCTAGATAGTTTTCTAATTAGCATTCATTTTATAGTTGTTCTTTACTCAAAAGGGGTGCATGGAAGTGAAACGGATGGAATGATGAATCAGTCCCAAAAAATGCATCAAAGATGATAAGCAATCATTTACATTCGATGAAGATCTATTTAAGGGAGAGAGAGAGAGTTGTTTTCACTAACAAACACTAAGAAGGAATGCCCTCAAACAAATTTTCTTCAATCAAATCCAATGTGGTGCTAAAACTTTTTGGAAATGTCTTATAATATGAAAAATAAATCATGAATATGTCTCTTTATTGTTTGTATGTGAATAATGATTAATTCAAAACAACACTTCTCCTGCCAATTATCCTTTTGGATCAAGGAAGATCAGACAAACACAAGCAGGTTTTGTACAAACAATACACCCTCTTGTTGTGATAAAAAACAAGAAGAAAAAGAAAATAAAAACAAAGAAAATCAAGAAATTCACACAAAAAGAGATGACAAAGAACAATGACCTTAACAAAAACAAAAAGAAGAGATTCATAGACTTTTGATGTCCTTCAACTAGAGTTTCTTGCTCAGTCGAAAAGGAGAGAAAAAACAATGTATGGATTTCAAACTCCCAACAGCAGAAAAACTCAAAAGTAATGAGGAAGGCTACAAAATCTAAACAAAAAGGTGTTTGTTCCTTGGGAGGAAGGATGTCAAAGTTTAATGGGAAGAATCATTGACTCTCAGAGAGGCTCAGTAAGTAAAACACAAAGACTAGACCTTGAAAAAAGCAATTCTGGAAAGGTTTTTTGCCAAAAGAGGACTGGCGCTTTGGTGTAAGGGGTACCATGCATTATAGCACTCTGTCTAAGACACCTAAGGAGTGCTGGCACTCTGTTAACACAGCCATAGGGGCGCCAAGCTTGAAAATCTCATAAAAATGTCAAAAAATCCAAAAATTGCAGTCTAGTCTGGCAATCAAACTGAGTGTGATGGGTTAGGGAGTCAATCAGCTCATGAAATTAATCAAAAAGGGGTGAACTAGTTCTGAAAACAATTAAGAGGTAAGACCAGGTTTATGAGGAGAAATGATTTTTTTTTTATTCGAGACTCCCCAGTGGAGTCGCCAGTTTCTATTGAAGGAAAATCTCCCTACAGACAGGTAGATCTCCTCTTGAGAGATAGACTCTTAACTCTTAAGAAATAAGATGCTTAACGTGGACACTGACTTCCTTTCAGATCTATACAAACTAATGCATGAGGAGGAAAGAGAAAATAAGTACCTTTTATCGATGTTTGTCCCTGCACGCTCCGAGTTGAGCTCTGATATTTCGCTCCTCGATGATCCCTATAGACAAACAGTAGTACAACCACTTCCTACTCTATTGATATTAGCTCGAAATAGATCTATCTATCATAGACAAGTTTATGTGAAATTAAACACAAACTAGAAAGAAACAGGACAAGCGTGTCATATTAATGAGAACAACGATAGAAGTAGCTTACAACCGTAGACGCGAATGCGACAACTTCATCAAGTCCCCTTTGCCTAACCCTTGCTCAAAATATCCACGATCCAGATGACAACAACTTTACAGATTACTTTCCTTCAGTTCATTGTATGTTTCCTATGATATCATAGGTTTCATGCTTCCAATTCTTCCTTTTTCCACCATCATAGAGCCTTCTTATATAGGTTCATAGAGGCCTAACCTCTTGAGGTATATTTAGGGTAAGTTGAGGAATTACCTCCTTAGATCAGGGATCTTCTCCTAAGATCATGGTTGAACTAGGAACTTGAATGCAACTACCTTCCAAACTCAAAAGATCTTCCCCTTATTCTCCTCAACAGATCAACTGCTGCCCAGATTAGACAACGCTCCCTCAAAAAGGGAATCATGGCACTATAACACTCCCTAGTAGTCTCAAGGGGGGCGCCAACACTCTAAAACTATATAACACTCCTTTAGAGGGGAATTTTAGTGATATAACGCTCCCTAGCACCTTATAGGGGAGCGCCAGTGCTCCTAAGGGTGAGATAGGGGAGCGCTCTCTCCCAAAACCTTAAACTAAATGCTCCTTTTAGGTGGCAAGAGGTTCTTATCTCTAGTTAGCCATTCTTCTTCCTACAAACCAAGTGTTTGAGGTATTCTAAGTGTCTCCTTACTGTCGTCATCATGGCAGTATTCTTTGCTTGACATTTGCGACACTTGTGAACAAGATGCGGCACTTGTGACAGTTGTGAACAACGTACGACAATTGCGACACTTATTAAGGCGACTAATGTTGATGTGTAACACCCATCAAAGATGGGCACAAACCAACCACTACATTGACGACACCTGGTTGAGGATTATCAATCATCGAGACCGTGGATGCCCCCAATGCAGGGTCAGGTTTAGAGAAAGACAATTGATCGATGGTCACTATCTGGCCCTCGTGTGGAAACAATAAGACCTGGAAAACTGGAGCAACCAAATATTGCATGGAATAAGTCCAACTCCTACCTAACAAGAGGTTGTAGTCGAGGGGAGCATCGACTACCTCTACTTCGACACACACAGTCTTCCCTCCTAATTGCATGGGGAAAGAAGGAATGATACCATGTGGTCAGAACGAACAACCATCGAAAGCGGTGAGGAGAGTAGGTGACAAAGACAAAATGGGCTAGCCAATGGCCTTCCAACATGGAAACGACATAACGCATGTCGAGGCACCCTCATCCACCACCGCGTAGAAGATATTCCGAGTAAAAGTTTCTGTGGGATAAGCCACTACTATCTGAAGTGCTACGTGGTAAGGCATACGAGGTTGTAGGTCAGTTGTATCCATCATGATTGTACCTGGATTATAGGTCTCAATAGATCCTAAAGCAGTTAACAAGGCTTTCCTCTGGGAAGGGCAGCTTTGGAGGACCTCCAAAGCAGACATCGCACCAGGGTTTTGTGATAAATTTTCCACCACAGAGTAGTTCTAGGAAGCCCTTGCGTTTGGGTTATGAGAAGATTTTTTGAATGCACCTTTGGGAATGCATGCCATTGTTTCCCCCAACGTCTTTTGAATCTGTAGAGGAAGAGATGGGAGTTCAACTTCTTTACCCTTCTCAGAAGGCCTTGGTTTACTATAGTCATGCACTCTAGTCGATATAAAAGCATCACCCCTCACCACATATACGTTCGCAGATGTGGGGTTATTCATAGGTGGAGAGGGTTCTTGTCTGCCCTCTTTCATGCTTGCAGAGGCTTGGGTTAGATTTTTCCCATGTTGAAATGGTTTGGTCAACACAGCAGGCTGTTGCTGCATCACAAACTTTTGGGATTCTGCAAGCCGAGGACATGGATGGGTTGGGTGGTCTTCCGCGCACAAGTCGCATGGATACCTCACCTTCCATTTCTCATTTTTGTCGTCGCAAGCATTATCGGTAGGTTTTTTATCCCCCTTACCATTATTTCATTGTTTTTTCTTTCCTTCAGGCTGTTGGGTGGCCTTTGGGTTAGTCGATTGCACTGTGTGTACCTCCAATGTTTTGGTAGGGGTAGCAGCCAAAGTAGTAGTTTGGCTGGATGTTGTGTGTTTTATAGATAACTATTGCAATTGCTTCATCAATTGCTTAGTGGGCTTTGTTTGTGCTGAACCAAAAATACCATCGGCATGTGGTCTAGCTATCTGTCTAGTTTTATCAAGTATTGAGGGTGGCGCATCTGGAAAGATGTTGTATAATAAACTGGACTGATAATAGATGAGCTCAAATTGTTGATTTCTCTTGATGGCATCTTTTTCGGAGAATACTCTGGATGTCATGACGTCTTTGGATAACTGCAGAACCAAAGACTTAAGGAACCACTCAAGCAGGAATGCTGGTGGGACTGGCACATTAATTAAACTCTTTTGGCATCTCCATTATCGGATGTGATCAGAGATATGGTTCTCTGTTTTCTGTTCTAAATTGGCGAGCATCTCTGTGCCAGCATTATCCCCTTACGGACTAGTAAATAGGGTTATCTTATGCATGCAGATATGACCAAAACAAATCTACTTTCTACCTTCGTCCCCAGACTTAAACCCCATTCCTTTTCAACAAGTACATGGTTAGACCAACATAACTTGTTCCGGATGTTCAATTCCGATCCTCCTTTATGCTTGATCTCTTGTTGGTAGCTATACTCTCAAGATTGACCTGCATACAAAACAAGCAACAAACTACACATGCATTTTACCTATAGACTAATGGGTTAGAGATTTAAACATATATTTATTGAACTATGAAGAACACATATAGTGGGATGGGAAAATAATATCTTTATTATTAATTTTAATGAATCAACTTACAATGTCGAGACCTTCGACTGCTTCGCAAATCTTGATCTTGGGCTCCTCTTTAATGTCCTCCAACTTCTTTACTTTGTATCTCTTCTTGCACAAGGATGGCTAAATGATCCGGATTATTTTCGGCACGAAATGAGAGCGGAGATATAACACATAAATATTTAGAGATATTGCAAGAGAGAAAACAATATAACAGAGATATAGTGGAAATATAACAAGAGTCACAAATATACAGTAATACACGATTTCTATTAACGAAATAAATG